>QVRM01004426.1:0-21353 GCA_003439945.1 Dermanyssus gallinae | reverse complement strand
TCAATCATGTGGCCGTCCCACACGGATATCCAGCTCCCTCCAATAAGCAGGACCGAGTCGCTCTTTTATGGTGCTAACATTAGGTGGTGAGACTTCATCCACCGGTTGACCCCCCTCTAAGGCGTCATTTGCTCGGTTCTCTAACAGTGGCTCCGCTTGCCTTGCGGTGACTAAGATAGCCAGGTCGTCGGCATAAACGACGAACTCAACACCACGAGGCCTGCTCATTTCTAGCACGGTCGTACGCTAGGTCCGACAGCGTAGGTCCTAGCACGGAACCTTGTGGTACACCTGCGGTCATCGCGTACTCCCTGCCGTCGTTACTCACACTTCGTTTGGCTGATACGACGCTATCAGATGCCGGAAGAAGAAGCACCAGCGTACACTTACAAACAACTATCATCGACGTATGGTCGGAACATCAGCAGCGTACCAGCTTGGGTGATTAAGTAAGCAGGCTTTGTCAACGGCGTAAAATATTTAACTAAGTACGGTCCTTATGATATTATGGCACACAGGTTAGGATCGTCCTTTGTCGCAAATGCACAACTGACCATTATTTATCTTCCGTTCTTGTACTCGCAATCATTGAGACAATAATACTAAGACAGTAGTATTAACACAAACATAGTTCATAATAAATATGACAATGGTAACATACATTGAATAATAATCATAATATTGATACTAAAATGACATCTCAACACTTCTTTCTATATACTCAGCGTGTCTTCTCAGACTTCATGGTTGCGTGGTTCTTCATAAGAAAGCATTATGAACTTTGCTCAGACGCACATACAAATATACATTGTATGTTGGACATGTTATGCTTTACATGTTCTAATTATGTTATGCAGAAAGAGTAGTATATGATTTAACTGTACACGTTCGGGATTTGCAATATGATGTCTGAATGAGTTCCCAGCTTAGGATAGCTAAGACAATCTCTATGAGGTTTCACTGTGCTGGCAGAAGCAAGCATCTACGCTTAACAAAAATGGGATAAGACGTGAAATGTACGTATGCAAGTTGCCCAAGGTCTTGACGTCGAGGGAACCCATAAACAGATTTTAGAAGGGATTTTAACCCTGAACGTGTAACACAAGATCTTGAGCGGAAAACTTCTTCTTCCCTGAGATCTTGATGATCGTGACCGAGCATTCGGGTGGCAGGCACTTATTTTAATTTATTTAATAGGAGTTTATGACTAGCAGTCTACATACGTACAATATATATATAGACTAAGAGCTTATTACGCCGTTCATCGAGGACATGGTAAACCGCTTTCAACTTCCGACCACCGCGTCACTGCGAGAGTTCCGTAGACACATCGAGCAGAAAATGAGGGAAGTGCCAGAAGCATTCTACAAAACACCGGCAGTGTTGGACAATACATGGATGGAACCGCTCTTCGAGCAACGACACGTTCTCACCCGCTACTCCGCCCATGGGTTCCACTACAAACTGTGCCACCGCACTGGGTTCCATAACCCTTCCGATGAGTGTTGCTGCAAATTTTGCGGCCTTGTCTGCACCAAATATCATCATGAAACATGTCGGTCAGCGCCAGCTATCTGGGCGTTAGGTCGCTGACATCCTTCTGAGATGCACATACAACATATTCTATATATGTCCAAGATTAACGGAAACGAATGCCGTTTTCGGGATTTAATGAATACGTGTAATCTCATGTAATCAACAATACCGAAAGGTGATGTAATAATAAATAATAAAAGTTTATTTTCCGCATAATACATAAGGTATATGTTACATACATCACAAGGGACCAGCTAAGCCAATGCGCCTAGTAGGCGCGCACTATATATTTATATATATATATATATATATATATATATATTTTTTTTTGTATTTACAGCTTACGATGGCGGTGAAGAATCGTGCGTTTGTCGATGGTCGTGGTCAGCCATGTTTATAGCACGAAATCAGTGTTGCCCCAGCAGAATCAGTGTCTGCACCGAAGTTCATTCGCAAGTTGTTCTTTCTCCTTAGTATCGTTTATCGTTAGCCAGCCAGCTAGCGTCTTGCCTAGAACTCAACCTTCATTGCTAATAGCCTTGCTGTTTTTGTTGTTGTCGTCGTTGTTGTTGTTGTTGCTATTGCTGTTGCTGTTTAATGAATCTTTGTTTTAAATTTGGTGTGGTAGTGGTTATTACCGGTCTCGCGTCCATTCACTAGGAGTAGTGCTTGTCGGTAACGCTGCTCCTGCGTGCGTGCGAAGCTAGTCAGTCTGCAAAGCGGTGCAGCACGTCACTAGGAGGAGATAGATAGATACCTGTATCGTCGTCGTCTGCTGTCAAGAGATCTTCTATTATCCCCAGCCATACCTGTGTACGGCGGCTATGTTGTACGTTGCGTTCGTGCAGTCGTGCAGAGTGCATGCTGTGGCACTACGACAGGCCTGCCACACAGGGTCACAGAGGAGGACCTCGTTCGACACCATTGCGCACCAATGCGCAACGAACAAAGTGTTGTGTGTCGACGTAGCGAAAATTCAGCGGCCGACAACACATCGATATCGCTGCTCGTACTCTTCTGCGTCTAACTGCGTCCGGTTCACTTCTGCGTTCGTCCGTCCGTCCGTCCGGCGTCTTCTTCGAACAACCAGCACGCCAGCGGGGCTTTGCGCTTGTTCGCTGCATGTCGTTACTAACCTCCCAAAATGTTTTTTGGCACCCCACGACCAATCATCATCCATCAAAGACTCGTTAGGGGCTAGACGGGTCTTCAGCGACAGCAGCAGCAGCAGGGCAGCGCATAGAGGGTCCACCGCGTTTGGCATTTTAATTGCGCCATAACGACCGACTGACCCGTTGGCACGTATGCACGCTCGCATCCATGCATGTGTGCTTGCTTGCATACGTAAGCGCGTACACCGCTCAATGCATTCGAATAAAGTCTTCGACCGAGCGGGGAATGAGACGCTCGTAGATTCGGTGGTGCGACTTCACCTTGCGGGCAGCGAGGCACTTGAGCGTGAGGCGGCACTTCAGCGACCTTAATTCGGCACCGCGGCTTGCGCCGAGCATGTGGTACGGCCGTTCGCCCTGCTTGTTTGTCCGATCGATGTGCGCGCCCGCGTCAAGCAGCATCCGAACAATCTGTTCGCGATAGTTGAAGTGGAGCAGGGCGATGTGCAGCGGCGTCGAGCCGTTCTCGTTGACGGCCTCAACTTGGGCGCCGACCCGCAACAGCAGCCACGTCGTCGCCGGATCGGGAAATATCGGATCCGGGAACCGGCGGGGGGTAATCAAAGTCGCCGTCGCGCAGGTCACTCATCTCTCCGACGGCCATATGCAGCAGCGTGTTGCCGTCCGTCATGATCGGATTCACGGCGACGAGCTTGCGCGCCATCCGCTCGAGCTGCAGGGTGCTCTCGGCCGACTTGGGCAGGAGTTCGGCCAGGTGCAGCAGGTGGATGACGACGTTCAGCACCCCGTCCCAAATGTCCTGCTGTCTGGGGAAGAAGGGCCGCTGCTCGAGCTGCTGCATGACGGCCGGCGAGCAGACGGTGAGCTTCTCGAGCAGGAACATGACGTCGCTCAGCCTGACGGGCGCATTGAACAGACCCTGCGAGTGTTCTTCGTGCGCGTCGAACATGATTTGGTGAGCGACTGTAGTACAATATACGTATTTTCGTGCAGTACGGTGTCCATGCTCAGCCGAATCTCGAGGCCGTACTTCCACAGGTCGATGCAGCGCTGGTGCTGCTTGCGGCCGAAGTACTGCCAGTGGCCTTCCAGCACCCAAAAGATCGAGTTCTTGTGGCTCGAGCCGAGCACGCGTTCGCTGACGATCAGACCCTGCAGCCACATCTCGTCATTGTCGTGCGCGAGTACGTTGACGTCGTCGAGCGTGCAGAACGGCACGCGGTTGAGGAACACGTCCTTCGGTGGCTCGGTGATTTTCTTCTCAATCTTGTGCAGCTCGCGGTGGGTGACGGCGAGCCGCCAGTACTTCAGCGCCATCTCCCGGTTGCCGTTCTCGAAGAGGTAACTGGCGCCGAGCAGTTCAAGCGCGTCGGCCCACCCGCTCGGGCGGGTAGTTCATCGTCCGGATGAGGTACATGACGCTATCGCAGCGCCTTATAACACGCCGTCTGCAGGACGTCGTCGCCGTGCACGCTGCGCGCCAGGTGGTCGGCGCCGTTCTTCAGCAGCAATTCGATCGTCTTGCTCTGATTTGCCTGCACGGCATAGTGAAGCGCCGTCTTGAGCTTCAAGTCACGCGCGTTGATGTCGACGCCCTGCTCGAGTAGGAACGCGCACAGCTTCGTCGACCGCACCGAGTTGATGAGGCAGGTGCTGCCTTCGTGGTCGGGCCGGTTGACGTCGGCGCCCTGCCGACGAGAAACTTCACCACGTCGATGTTGTTCTTAAAGCACGCCGCATGGACGGGCGTCGAGCCGGTGACCGACATCTTGTTGACGTCGGCGCCGTGTGTGACGAGCACGCGGCACACCTCGATACTACCGTAGAAGGCCGCAACCCACAGCGGCGTGCCGTAGTTGTCCCCGCAGCTATCGACACCCACCCAATCGAAGCCGCTCATCTGGTCCGAGTTGGCGCCACACGTCTCGAGCAGGTAGCGCACGATCTCGACGGCGCCCCACTGGGCGGCCTTGAACAGCGGCGTAATGCCATCGTACGTCCGGTTCACGAGCTGGCTGCGTTCCTGCGGCGACAGGAGCTCGATCTCGAAGCACAGCACTGCGTTGAGCCATGTGCTCGTACTGGCTTGCTCAATCATGGTTGGTGGTCGATGATTATGATGATGGTCGATGATGGTGGTGGCGAGTGAGTAATTGGATGTAACTAGGATAGTGGAAGATGGAATGGTGGTGGCAGCAACTAGAACAAGAGCACCGGCGACGACTCCCACCACCACCAGCTCCACCACAACTTGACGAGCGGATGGGTCGGCGGATCAAGCAGTGGCAAAACAAGTTCGTAGTCGAATCGTTGGTATGACCCACCGAGAACACCTCAGAGCCAGTGGTGGCCCGATCACCGCCTACTCGTCGTCTACCTCATAGGCAGCCATCTCAAGACGAAACCTATCTATCGTTGGTCAACGAGATCGTTGTCACGCCACGCCTATAAGGTGATCGTCACCGTCGCCTGTCCGTTCCCCGTACTCGTCTACAAAGTAGTCTGCCTGTAGAGACACAACAGCTAACACCATAGAATCAGCAGCAACAGCAGCAGCAAAGCCACAGTCAGCACCAATAATAGTAATGATAGTCTTCTCGTTGCAGTTCCAATATCCAATTTCTATAGATACTAATCGATAGATGATATATACGATAGATGATATATATAGATGAAATATATGTGTATATATATATATATATATTTTTTTTTTTTATGACCTCCTCATCCTCCTCCACCGTTGGCTGATTCCTTAACTAGCTAACTAATAAACTAATTCACTGCTAATCGTGTGGTGTGATACAGACTGGTTGGTTAGTAGCTTGACTGATTGGTTGTCGGTGGCTGTTGTTGACTACCGGTGTGGCGACGGTGTGCAGAGCCAAGCACCACTGGTAGAAGAACCACGTGCACGAACTTAGGAACTTGCAGATGCTGCTGCTGCTGCTGTTGCTGATGTTCTGCAGCCGATCGCGCCTTCGAGCTGAATTTCCATAACAACAACAACAAAAAACACGAACACTTTAGATCGTCTCTCTGCTGCCGGTTTGTCTGTCGTTGACGCTCGACGACTACTCGTTAACCACTACGAACTGGCGGTCATTTCCTAGGCACTGTTGTTGTTGTTGTCGTCGTCGTCGTTGTTGTTGTTGTTGTTGCTTGCTGTTGTATTGTATAGTTGTTATCGATGCCGAAGCACCCTAGCAGTCGGTAGCAGTCGCCAGAAACCCCACAACAACAGCAGCGCCACCACCGTCACCACCAGCCACCACAACGATTGCTGGCAATTGACTCGTGCCTCACGTGACTCATTCTGCACACCGCGATACGTACGGTGAATGATGCATCGGCGCTCGCTATAGCCTCGGTGGAGATGCACGTGCACAACCTGCACGTGCACAAGCTGACTTCGTAGATGAGGCGGCAAGACGCCGACGATGGCACGTAGAATTCCCGGGTTCAAGACACGCGCGTGTCGCTTGATTTTTGTAGGAAAGCAGCGTCCGTTTAGCAGCGCGGGCATAGACAGCATCGGTTGCCTGCGGCAATGCCTAAAGACATGGCGCCAAATAGAGGATGCCACCACCATGCCAGTAGCGAAAACGCGGGAAGTGCGCACTAAATGCGCGGGCAATCTATGATATAATTGACCCCATGAAATGTGCCCCTATACATCGTAAAAGCCACCACGCTTCAGACCACGCCGCCAGTCTTTGGTAGACCAGTTAGTGCCTAAAAGAGTTTTGCTTGTTTGCTGGATCGCATGGGTAGGCATGCGCTCCTTCTTTTATGGATTCTATTACGAACACCGCTATTCGTTTCGAGACTCTTCTCAGCAGTAGTTCTTGAATACGCCACCGATGATGTTATACTGATGTTCTATACTTGTGTAACTCTTTTTTCTTACTCTCTATCTATATATCTATCTATCTGAGTTTCACGGTGCATTTCAACTAAATATGTAACCCCAGAAAAAACACAACCTTTATCTGGCTTAATAACTAGTGGAGCCTATTTCGCCTCCACAGTTCCCCTGTCGCTGGTGGTTCACTCTGATGTAAGGAGTAGTCGGTGTATGCTATAGACGCAACTTTCTTCTGCTCTCCTCGGGCGAGTTTATTTGTTTCACGTCCCTGCTTTGTGTGTTAAATGTAAATAATCGTATGTGCTTTTTAAAAGATAACGTGACAATTCATTTTATTTGTTTCTCTCTTGCTCTTTTCTAGCCACCGCTATCAGTTGTCGTATAAACTTTGATTCATGCCAATAAACTAACCTAAAGGCACGGACCTGTCAAGCAACCCAGACATGCAGTAATTACATTTAGTAAGTAATTGCTAAAATAGAGATCCAATGACATACACGGCAGAGAGTGCATAGGCAACTCTCTCATCTCTAGCGTGCGTGACTGAAGCGTTAAGAATTTGGGATTTTCTGCGGCTGCCTCCTTAATATGTGCGTAGTATTATGCCGAACAACAGCGCCATTCCTCTAAGTGCTAAGGATTCGATACAAAGACAATTTTTATATGAAATTGCAAGTTCGCAAACTGATTCCATAGTGTAGCTGTATAATTTAGTAGTAATACGTGACGTGCCGCATACTACTTAGTTTTTAGCTCAGGCGAGCTTGACCATACCCTTGCGTTTTGGACACAAAAATGGTGACACTGTATATATACATATATGTCTATATATATATATATATAATGACAATGTATATATAGCTGCATGTATGCACTCACACCCAATATGGCCATAGGTAGATTTGAGTTACTTTGCAACCACAGATGTCAGCTCCACCAATTTAGTACCAAAATAATTCACTAGAGATGCACGTTCCTCTGGACATATTGGTTGTGCGCGCGTAATGGAAAACATTTTAAAACCTGGGCGTGAAAGTTCAAAGATGCGAAAGAAAAATTATAATTTTGCAAGCTCTTCTTAATATCACAATAATCATTGCGCTAGCTAATATCGGGTATATATATCCGATATGCTCGGTTTTTCAATTGAAGAATGCGTGCTCTCACAATCGTGCATTTTGTAAACGTATGTCGGAACAGCCACCCCTAAAATGACAATTAAAAAATTTGTTAAAACATTATCCTACTCCTATACGAGGCATTTTCGCTCCCCCTTTCCATTGGCAAAAATGATTTTCTCACCGAGCTTGACCATATCCTAGCGTTTCGGACTCAAAAATGTTAACATCCTGTATAGATATATATATATATATATATATATATATATATATATATATATATGTGTTTCTTGATACAACACGATAATTCGATGGTATAATGTTAGTCTATCCAATGTACTTTAATTATACAACTCCTACTTTTTTAGGAATTGACTCAGGGAGGTTCTATTATGTCCTAGCCTGGGCGTTTTAAGTGATCAGTATCAGTTTGTACTTTTGCTCACCTTGACTAAGGCGCGTGGCAGCGTTCACGTATCTTGCCTTATAAGAGAAAACTTCAAGTACTACTTTAAAGCACTAGGGAGTGTTCGAGGACTGGAGGCCATTTAAGCTATTTCCTGATTGCGGTACATTACTGTGTTGCACTTGATTAAAACTGTACATATGGTTGACGAATTACAAGCAAACCACTATTGTGCTAATCCTAAAATAACTCAGAAAGAATGGATATCAACTTAATTTGTAGATTTTTATTATCGGATTTAAAAGTGTTCTGGTCCTTTCCGTAATTTTACATGCTACTTCGGCGACCACAAAGCGACCTCACACAGTCCCTCACTTTAAAGACAGACACGTAGGTTAAGCGCAAATGGCTTGTCTGCCCTACGGATCTGCGTGTTCAAAATCGATATGAAAAAGTCGCACACTAGTTAGCACTATATTGCTTCTTGTTCATTTATTCTGGCATACATGCGATATTTTATTGCTATAAACATCGGCAATGGTTTGTAGTACCTACAGTGAAGGCCGTGCCTGCGCGTGTGCTTCGACAGGCTAAGCCACTGGGAACATTTTGTGTAATGTTATATATAAAAGAATGCCTTTTAGGTCCATTCGTTACGTTATTTATTCTCAACTCTGCATTCCATAGCATATATGTTACTTTAGTGTGTGTAAAAGCTCTACGTCTTTATGGAAAAAAAGTATATAGACTCACACAAGATAACCAGTACAGCTAAGCATAGTAAGTTTGTTTTCTTGTACCACAAATTGTAGCTTTACTAAGTATGGCATCAAGCTGGGCGAGTCGTACCGGGAGCAAACCTGTGACGTCTGCGTAAAATCGCCCGCTACCATTTGTTGTTTTTATTAACACTGCATTGTTAGTTTGTAATGCATTTTACACATGGACACATATGTGTCAATATTTGCAAAACGTTTTTAAACGTTTTTAGGCCAATAATAGTTTGTCAACTTTTTGTTTGTCATTGAACGATGTATATATAGAAATATATATATATTGACAACAACTATTTTGGACAATCGTCGGTAAGAAACGCACGCGCATCCGCTGTGCGTCTGACATCTGATTTTTCACTGACGTCTTTTGCATGTTTACGAGCAATGGCGGGCCAACATTAATAAAAGCTAACAAACAATAGAATTCGGTAGTCCAGAAACATGTTGTTTTAGCTGCATATAGAAGCAATGTTTACAGGCGCATATTCCAAGCGTAACTTTACAGTCCAGAATAAAAGGTGGCCGACAATACTTGGTGACACGAGACTGACAGCAGTAGCGTAAAATGCCGCAACAGGTCCAACCTGTTCCATACGATCAGGATAGGCTCATCAAGCTAAAAAAACGCTGACTAGTTAGCTTAAAATTTTAATTCTGCATTCAAAACGCTAAAAAGTTATAGACTGGGCTAAATCATTTCCAACAAGCAAACAGTTGGACCCTCTTTGTGGTGTGCGTGGGTGTGTGCGTATGACCTCTAGTAACTGCATCATGAGTTCGTACTTCAAGGAGGCCAGATAAAAGATTTTTTTCTTATTTTGTCTACTTGTGACTTTGCACGCTATCTTATGTTACCCGCTATCCTATTTTTATCTTATTTCTATTCTCATCCGGCAGCGTTCGGAAACGTTGAAAATTTATATTGGGCCAATTTGCCAACATCCTTAAGACAGCGTTTACAACGTAAAACGTACTTCGGTGGCACACTTCTGGTATGTACGTAAAATTTACACACCCGAAGTATACCATCGAAGTGTTTCATCTTTTCTCTAATGCATTAAATATGCATTCCTGAAATGTTTAAGCACCAGAAGCAGATTCCCGTACCCGGGATTAAAGAATTGAGCAGAAGAGAAGCCAAATATGTTTGCTGTTTCATGCTCTCTTCCAGTGTCATGCTCTACCGACTGAGCTAGTCGGGCTATTTAATTGGTGGAATGCTAGGTTACGTTAGTGCAGTAATGGAGTAATGCTTGTCCGCCAACTCTATTAGGCATAAACAAAGTATTAAATGGACAACGTACAGGGTCTTCGGTAAGTACGTATTCATTTACCTCCGTTTTCTGTCACAGGTGCGTTGTATTTACTCTGTCAATGTGCTGTAGCTGCGCGAATATATTCCATTCGAGCTGAATTAGTCAAACTTACAAAACTCGGTCGAAAGGCCAATATCTAAAATGAATCAACATGGCGAATATTAAACGTGCATTGCTATTGTTAGTTCTAAAACGTGAACGTTGTAAAACATGACACGGCTAAATCGGTTACTATATTATGACGCTCTTGTAGCTAGAGCACGTTTATAACCTGCGTTCCGTAGAGTAATTATTATATTGAGCCTGCTATGTTCTGGCATACTACATACCAGCCGGTAGGTAGGACACCCGTTCTAGACGTTCTAGTGGAGAGGCATATTTACCTTTCGTTGTAAATAAAGAATATTCGCACTACAGCACTGCTGCAAATAAGCTTACAAGCTCAATACATTCAATCCACAGAAGGAATGCGGTGTTTTGATTAGATAAAATACGCGGTGAACGTCGTTTGGTAGTGGCTGATGATCCAAGAGCGAAACAATTTGAGCTATTTTAAGGATTATTGTATTAAGGACAAAACATGTCACTATACATGAATGCTAGCGTTTCCCTTCCACCTATGTACGTTGAGCCGAACTGGTTGTCCGAGCAAGCTGTTGTGTCTGGCCAAGTTCAGGTGGAAACACGGTGTGTACAGTTCACGTACATATTAGTAGCGACGAAATGGTTACGAACTGACCGACTCTTCTTCAAGCCTTACATCTACTTTCGAAATCGGCAGGATGCCATAGTTCAAATGGCAACAAGTTTACCTGCTACGTCAGAAGAACGTGCCTGCTACTGCTACAACTTCTACTACTACTACTTCTTTCGGCAACTATGTCGCTCGTAAGAAGAATTCCACGATGGAAAAAGACGGCAGCATCATATAAAACGACCGAGCATTGCTACACTTCGAGAGATTTATGGGAGAAGAGATGCCGTGGTCTACATATCGGTATCGCTTTCGTGAATTCATTGCGCTTAGCGAGTACCCCGAGAGCAAACGTGCTCTAGGACTGCTCAACCACCTTTCATCCACAGTGTACCAGAAGCTGCGGAACCAGATACTTCCAGATGATCCATCAAAGAAGACGTACGAAGAACTTCTGGCTGCCCAGGACCTCCTCTATACCAGAGGTACACCAAAGTGGGTAAAAAGAGCCTAAAGCAAGAGGAAGGTAAAACAAATTAAAGACTTCGCGCGCAGGTAACCGAGCAAGATGGCTTAGTGGCAAAGCCTTTGCCTTGCATTCGGGAGGACTGGGTTCGAGACCCAGGCCGGCCACTCTTAAATTGCTAGTACAGTTCACCAACGGTGTCAAGGACGACCACGTAAAAGATCAGGTCTTGCACAAGGCAGACACTTTCAGGACGCTGGACGATGCAGTCGAGGAAGCAAAGTCAGTGTTCGTGCGAAAAGAACGGTTGACTGTAAACAAGGTACACAGCAGCAGGGAGCTAAGCTACCTTAGAAGAAGCAACCGACAAGTGTTCAGGCAGGATGGACATTACAGCTCCGGCTCGCGCTAGCCATTGCCTGGTGCCAGGTCACTGCTATCGCTGTGGGAATCCTGACCACAAAACTGACAAGTGTCCGCTTATTAAGCCGACGTGCAATTCATGCGGGAAGACTGGACATCTAAAGGTTATCTGTCAGCAAAGACAGCTTGGTGGTAGTCCAATCAACAGTTTCAAAAATAAGAAGAACGGAGCGTTTGCGGTACAAGTTCAACCAGCATTAAGGAAGACGTATGAGGTATGAGATTCGTAAAGCCAGTACATACTATTCGAACAGTGAGACCCGACGTCGACCCATTACTCAGTGGACAGTAGCTGTGGAGCCACTGTAATGCCACTCTGTCGTTTCTCGGCGGTTATGCCGAAATTCGTACATCATGAGCCGGACATTACGTTCAAAGTGGCGAATGGCAACGAAGTGAAACCACACTCGTTTGTGGAAGTTCCCGTTAAGTGCCGCTAGTAGTACAAAGTTGTTGCGGCTCTACCTAGTCAACGACCCCCAATTTCCGATGTTATTCGGTCGCGATAGGATGAAGGCCCTGAGATGGGGGCAGCTCGAAGTTCATCGAAAAGAAAGCGAAGTGAGTGACATACTTTCTGCATACCCCAAGCTCACTGCACCAGGCATTGGCACACTACCAGCAGTACACGCACTTGCAGTCCAGTTCAAGGACCAGCCGAAACCAGTGTATTTCAGACCTCGAAGAATACCCTATGCCCTCGCCGAAAACGTCGAGAAGGAGTTACTGGCAATTGAGAAGAAAGGACTAATACAGAAAGTCGATCACATCCGACTGGACGCACCCAATCGTTCCGGTAATTAAAAGTGACGGCTCAGTACGCATCTGCGCGGACCTCAAGGTTGGCTCAAACCAGCAAGTTAAGTACTCCACTTAAGTATAAGATGTCAGTATTTTCTAAAAAATCGACATTGCATCGGCATTTATTGCACGTGAAAATCGACCCGGAACACCGGAAATACTTCGCGATTACTACGCCATTGGGTATTTTTCAACTGACTCGATTCGGATACGTGAATGCAACCCTTCATCTGGACAGTGGCGGAACACCGAAAACAACTAAAATTACGACTAGAACGATTGAGCAACAACGATTTACGGATAAATGTTGGAAAGAGCAAATTCCTACAATAGAACATCGCAGCAAGATTGCCGCAGAAAAAAAGGAGTTCCAGAGCCAACTAACGCTTCATAACTCAAATCGTTCTTGGGGCTAGTACAATTTGACGGCTTGTTCGTGGAGAGATTTGCGAACATCGCGTCTCTCTCTATGTATCAACTACACAAGCAGGATGCCGTATTCGAGTGGACGAGAAATGCCACCAGGCATTAACAGTATTAAACGACTATTAGCGTCGGATACCGTACTGATGATGTCCGACCCAGTGCTTACAATTGTGCTGGCTACTGACGCTTCTCCAGTAGGAATCGCTGCGGTGCCCTCACACCGTCTTCCAGATGCTACCGAAAGACCTATAGCCTACCACTCTGCAACTCTCCCTGAGACAGAAAGCGATATACTCAGCTCGACCGTGAAGCACGGGCAATCAAGGAAGGCCTGCAGAAATTCCAACTTTACTTATTCGGCAGACGATTTTTCTTGCGACGGATTCAAAACCGTTGACGAGAATTTTAGCTCCGTCTGCCAAGCTTCCTGCGCTAACTGCAGCAAGACTGCAACATTACTCGATACTCCTACAAGCGTTCAATTTTGACATCGAATATCGTCCGTCGAAAGACAACGGCAATGCAGACGCGTTGTCGCGACTGCCGAACAAATCGGAGGACTTGCCTACCGCAGTTTGCTTGGCCGACACCGATATGTTCATTGTGCGCTGGCGCCAATAAACGCGTCAGCGGTCCAGGAGGCCACCCAAGCAAACGCAGCGAAGTTGTTTAGTGGTCCCCCATGGGTATGCGAGCGAAGAGCGGCATAAAACTGTCGGGATGATTTTTCTCACGTGATAAATAAATGCCCGCACATGTAAATAAAGACATATCTGGCACTCAGATATATCTTTATTTATCTAATCTTTATACTCCCTATCTCTATTTCGATCGATAGTATCTTTATTACAATGCGGTTCATAGCAACATATATTCTAGTTTCATTAAATTAAAAAAGGTATGAACTCTGCATTTCATAAGCCAGATTCGTATCCCCCCATATTAATGCCTCAATAACTACAAAAGATAGATACATATCCAAAAACTGAGTTCTAATCTCCGAGGTGACACTAGGTTTTGGTTCTTCGTGTAGGCATCTTTGAAATACTGCAAGTTGGGCAAAACCAGTGAAGCCGTTTCATGTTCTAAACTGAGCTGCCATATAGCCCAGTTTAGTATATTAAACATATATATGGTCGTAAATAACCAAACCTAATATAACAAATTTGAAACTATGAGAGTGTATGAGAGCAACGTAAAGCTTGGCATAGAAGTGAAACTTTGTAACAAGGAATAACCCAAGTTACACATCGCACACACTAAACTCAAGCTAGTTTCGTAGCAAGCTTAAGGTTCGCGCAAACCCTGGAAACAACGTATTCGGTCACGAATGTAGCTAGAATTGATAACACCTATCACATAAACCCTGCATTTAGGTACAATAAGTGTCATGCCATTTTTCTCTTACTTGCGACATTATACACAAATCGCGGATGCCTCTAAGCGGAAGCCCCTATTATGTGGCTCTGTTCGGTGCGGCTATAAAAGCTATTTATTTAGTGCTACGGTTGCCAGCATCTGTGCGTATATACAGGGTCATTCGTATCAAAATGTACTTCTTTCGAGGTTTGATAGAGCTCGGCAAGAAAATAATTTTTCCCTATGGAGGGAGGACGCGAAAACGTCTTGTTTAGGAGAGAGAGTGAAGTTTATAAAGGTAGTTATTCTGCTGTTTTTTTCCTACATAGTTGTGCAAAATCTACGTTTGCGGGAGAACCAGTCAACGCACGAAGGAAACAATTATACCGGCGTGTTTGGCGTGGCAAAATGTACGTTCAAAAGACCACTCTCACGCAATAGCAAATTTAATACCCACCATTTTCGCACCAAAGTGATGGTGCTGCGTTACGTAGCTGCCAAGTAACTAAGCTTTTTCGACAGTCATAGTTGTTATGTTTTACGTGCAAGTTTTCACGTTCAGAACCGCAACATTTTGCCAAGATGTTTCCGCCCCCTCCTTTCGCTAGGAAAAATTATTCTCTTGCCGAGCTCTACCAAACCTTAAAATATGTACCTAACTTTCTCATACGCCCTATGCAAGTATGCGTGCCTTTGCTTTCGATATGGCCATCGAAAAAGCTTAGTTACTTGACAACTACGTAACGCAGCACCATTACTTTGATACGGAAATGGTGGGTATTAACTTTGCTATTGTGTGAGAGTGGCCTTTTAGACGTACATTTTTGGCCGAATTGGAAACATTTTACGATTTTTTACGAAAAGGCGTTAACGTAACATATCGACTTTTTATGACTTGCATTAATCTGGCTATTCGCTTTTTGCTACGCAGCTAATAAAGTGTCTTCCGTTGCGCAGAATTTTCCGCCAAACACGCCGGTATAATTGGTTCCTTCATGCGTTGGTTCTCCCGCAAACGTATATTTCGCACAACTATGTAGGTTAAAAAAGGCAGAATAACTACCTTTATAAACTTCACTCCCTCTCCTAAACAAGACGTTTCCGCGTCCTCCCTCCATAGGGAAAAATTATTTCTTGCCGAGTTCTATCAAACCTCGAAAGAAGTACATTTTGATACGAATGACATATATATATATATATATATATATATATGCAAAGTTGCAGGTTTATTCTAAAAGATTCATCTTCCAAGTGCCCTTAGCGCGCTTTTCTATTCGAATGTCCTCGACACGTGCATCATATTTTCCTTAGACCAGTTGTGCATACCGTCTTCGTCGGACGTACTCCCAATGCGGGCGCGAAACGATAAAGAGGCATTAGTGGCGCGTAATAAGCGTATTCATACAACTCGTTTTCGGCGACAAATTGCTAATAATCGAGTTAATCATAAGATTTTCGTTGCCGCTTTTATTGTAAGTTATCTCTTAATCGTCTTCAACCAACCACGCTGGAACTCCCCAGAGCTGCAAGTAGGGTGCGTACCCTCTGGAATTGCATATTTGGCAAATACCCGGAAAGCCAGAGAAGAGTCACTTTTTGGTTTTTAATTATATAGGGCATAGCTAATTGTTTTAGGGTCCAATCGATATCAGCCTCTGGTCGGCTCTTTTGTAGAATTTCTCCAGCTTTGTTGAAAGATGCTGCGATTTTTATGTGAGTGTTTTACATGATTTTTTCCACAGATTGGGAAAAATGTACAATATTCTATTTAATATCACAACAGCCTCGTAATGATACTAATCTTAAAAAAACGCTTCGTGCTGTGCTCTTTCAAGCGAGGAAACTGCATTGCACTCATTTTTTGTCGTGAGAGGGAAAAATGCTTTTACGCACACCCAAAGCGGGTAGTGTGGGGATCAATGCCAATGTTGTTGGTATAATACACACTGAAAACCTCTCACCTAAATGGCCTCAGGAAGAGGCGAGGAGCTGGAAACGTTCTTTAATACTACTTCAATGGCATTGCACTCACTGTTGTGATATATTATACATAGACCATAACAATATTTACAACTCATATGCCACAGGGTTTTAATAAGCATCTTCCTGGCACAAAAGGTGATAAAAATCGTGCAACAGCACAACAGGCGGTTATGTGCCTATTTATCATGTCCATGCTCTTTCATTCTGGCCTAACCATTCTATCTGCCGTATTAAAATGTCTACATTGGTGTTTGGAAGCTCAAACTTTTGCTTTTGAGCTGTTCAACGAGTTGTGGAGTAAGTATCATACAGCAAATACGTGAAACGGTTGTACGCGAACCTATGCAAACTCAGTACCCGTTACAGGAATGCTGATACCTGATCGAGTGCACCTAGTTGAGCCGAGCTTAGCTTTGCCCACACAAGCTGGATCCCGTATGATGCAATGACTCTATTTTTATATCGAATAGAGCTAACGCTGTTTTAATCTAGATCATCTGTGGCTTCTTATGAGGTGTCGCCGCGATCAAGGCTTTTTGGGACCTCCCTCTAAGTGTGCAGCAAATGTCTTGGCTAAGGCGTCACTGTGACACCGAAATTGGTGCACTTATTCACATAGTTCGGGTTCTGTCCATTTAACCTTAGTGTGTTGGTTAAGGCCAGCCTGCCCGCGTACCTGAACTTAATGACTTCTGTATTCTGCATATTTATTTTAAGGCCTACTACGTTCACATAAGCCGACAAAATAGCCAACGCCTGTTGCAGATGGTATCAAAAAAATGTTTGGGCTGACCTTCAGCCAAGATTTAACGTCCACGAGACTGCTTTTTGCATTGCTCCATAGACGGACGCCTACAAATACACATGTGCAGCGGTGGGGCTCGAACCCGCGCACCGCGCAATCATACTCCTGATATGTTTAAACACAAAAAATAGATCCCACACCCGAGATCGAACCTACGGTCGAACACACCGGAAGCCAGGAAGTATTGCGCACTGGCTACCCAAGTCACGCCACCACTCAATGCAAGCCATCTTTTTGATGGGCGGGAAAATGCATTGACGCGCTCCCGCCAAAGTTGATGGCGGGTGTGTGGAACTCGGCACCGGTAGAGAGTACGCGACTCTGTCCTCCACGCGTGTACTACCCACTAAATACGTCACGGCATCTAAGTACTTGAGTCCCTCGTCCGAGTTAACGACTGGCTCGACATCATCCTCGTAACAATGGAGGATGCCTTCTCACCAGCGCTCGCCTAGTTCGGTGCCAGTGCGGTAGTGGCTCAGGATTGAACAGTTGGCCACTGTACGTCATCCGGCTTTCCAGACGTAGGATTTGTGTCACGCAGTAGGTTAGATTGCAAGCCATCTCGATAGAGGTAACCCGAACTAGCTTCCTCGTGAACTTCTGCCCGAGTGCTAATGTTCTGATCCTATGACTACACCAAATTGTTGACCCTTGTTCATTTTTTACTGAAGGCGTTTATGCTAATGGTTGGCCTGTGTAATCATTAAGGAAATCGATGCATATAAAAATCGTCTTGCTCATAAACTTAGTTAATTAGAACGACCAGTACACTTCGTATTATGCCTGAGTCCAGTCCAGACTAGACATTGGGGATTCTCGCACTCGCTTCCGCTACGCCAATAAACAACTGAAGAGTGCTAAGTCCTTTCTTAAGTTCTTTCACCTTTGCGTTACCCTTGTCCTGAGGTGGCTGTTACTTTTCCACAATAGGCTGAGCATCTCGCAATGCGTTTTTCTCTTCTGTTTTGTGTGGTTCGAACACCCCACTGACGCCCACTCTATTGAAAAGTTCTCATTATGACGACCTTTAGCTTTCTAAGTACCTTCTAAGTACTATATTTACTTAATTCTGACCTCAGGCTAAACATAGCCTTATACCCGACAGCATTCCTACAATATTTATATATATATGTTCTGTCTTTTATATAATGTCATTTGTTTCTTGTCCTGTAGTCCGAACACTACAAATCTATTAAATGATTTCCGCCCTCAAGCCGAACGCTAGCTTTATACCGAGAACGTTTCTAATATATATATATATATATATATATATATAGTATATATATATATATATATATAATATAATAGTTGTTTGAGTTGTTACACACCGTTATAAGCTAAATAAAATTATGGCCACGTATATATAAATATATATATAGACGTTATTTCTCAAGCAACTGCTGCACACGAAGCTCGCGGCTTTCTCGACTCGCGCAAAACTCTAGGGGTTTTTTAAAACTCGTTCTTAAAACGCTTATAACAGTATAAGACGCGATAACCTGATGAATGCCGTTGCATCCCACGCTCCTCATTAATTAAAGCACGTCTGACTGGCAGATCGGGCATGTGATTTTGTCCGCCACCGGACTGCAGCAAGGGGATCGCTTAGCACCACCTCTGTTTTGTTTGGGTGTCAATGATCTGGCGATTCCTTTAGGAGCCCACTGAAGCTCTTGTACCTTGACGATGGTCTATTAGGAGGAAACGTTTCCGCAGTAGCCGAGGATATTCGACGGGCCCTTGCATTAGTGTTACATCATCCGGGATGGAGTTAAATCGGCCAAATGCGAGATATGTTTCTTTGGCCTATCCTTGAGGCGCCCCGAAAATACACTCCGACGATCTGGAGCTACTAGGTGTGCCAATTTGCCCCGAGGGCTCCCAGCAGCAATCGAGCGCTGGAGATGGAAACTAGAAAATGCCACCGCTCGTCTTCCTCCTGTGGAAGCTCATCGGGGACTTTTCTTACTCAGGTCCTCTTTCTCGTCCTCTAGACTCACCCACCTTCTTCGAGGGGCCGATCTATCTAATCTAGCCACGAGTTGCAAAAGCTCACGATTTGACACTGTCTACCCTCGAGTCCCTGCTGAACACACCTCTACCACCTACCGCACGGGAACGTGCATTATTACCCGTTTCTAAAGGGGGCCCGGGGTACTAAATTTACTGACCCTGGCCAGGGCCCCCTGCTATATTCTCATCAATGTTAAGCGCGGAAAAACAGGGCAAACCCCCTTTTAGGTACAGCGGGAGTCGGCCAGTTTAGAATCCGCTTAGCCCATCTTCGTCCCCCACCGTCGATAAACCATGACATCACGGACTATCGTGCATCATTAGCGCAGAACGATGCCCAAGACATGCCGCTATTAATGAGATCTTTAGCGGAGCTCTTAGGTCGTGCGGTCGTCCGTGCATCCTTGAACCCCAGCCTCTGCGCGGAGGACGGCAGACATCCAGATGGGATGACACTTATACCGTTCGAGCGAGGCAAAATGCTTGAGATGCAACCGCTACCGACTCCTAGCCCCTTCTATGGTCGGCGGTTTTGCAGCCCACCTTGCGGAGGCTAGCAGTTGAGAAAATACTCATCAATAGGTATACCGACGAATTCTGACCCTGGGTGCTCCTGGCGTTCGGACCAAACAACTGATCCGCAAAGTCGGCACCTTGTTAAATCTTCATCGATAATAACAGGTCGTCGTCTTTTTCAACAACGTCCCGGATCTTGACATACACGTGAAACGCTGCCTCCGTTCGGGGCACACTTCTGAAGTAGTTCGGCCTGGCCTCATCGAAACAGGCACGTGACAGTCTCATACGAGTCCAATTGGGACATTGGCTTAGCTAATCATCCTGATGCGTGTAACATATACATAATGTATTACACGAAAAATAAATTTGAACTATATATATATGTATCGAGTCCACAAAGCATTTTTTTAAAAGATTTTATGATAACGGTGCTCTGTCAGATCTCAAGCCTCATCACGCCTGTCTCCAAAAGAGTCTCGATAAGAAATGCTCAGAATACCGACCCGTTTCGCAATATTCTATATGAACGTGAACAGCCGTCTTGGCCGCTGCTGGTCGAACGTTTTTTCTTCGATCTGCCACTTCCAAGAGGGTGGAGCATAAATGAATGAGCGAAGTGAGCTCGTAATAATAACAGCGGGGTGAAATCTCTGCAACGCTACCGTTCTGTCGAATGGTTCGCGGAGGGTTCACCTTCGAGCAGTTACGTAAGAATAAGTAGTTATGTGTGCTTCCAAAGCTATGACGAGCGATTTATCTGATGGAGTAGGCGCATGCACGCAATTTCTCATCATGCCCTTTAGAGAACCTTGGTTGCTTCGCAAGATGGATGATCGGATTGCAATCGAATCGAGAGCACCTTGAATGAATGATCACCATGAAATGCGCACTTGCCTGAATATGTAAATTAAATGCGCATTTGCCTGAATATGTTAAATGAATGCGCATTTGCCTGAATTAGTTAAATGAAATGCGCATTTGCCTGAATATGTTAAGCGCTCTGAACTTTCTCACGAACACGACGCTGTGCTTAGTTCGTCTACAGGAGGCTAATTCTCTCGCAATGGCACATGTTGTGGTCCTATACCGGACCAATAGCGCTAGTGTCACAAATGTTAGCAATTTCTCTCATTCCAAAACAAGACTTCTCCGAGAGCGTGTCCCACTGGAAAAATTATTTGCTTTAACGACGAGCTCTACAATTCTGACCCGACCGAGGTTGGGGTCAGATCGACACCAACGCGAAACCGATAGCCAAAGTGTGGCAGCCTTACACATTTTGCCCTGGTGGTTAAATCTACAGTCAAACACATTACAATGCACGTGTTGCTAGCCGCATTGGCCGTATATCTCTCGACATTTCCACATCTCCACGCAGGCGTGTGTGCAGGTGGTGTGCAAAAATGATGAGGATGATGATAGCCATAACAACTCTGCCGCAGCTAAGGGAACAACTGTTCATCTTCATCAACCTAGACCAGCCCGACTCTACATACACCGCATTCGCAAGCAGTCCTCGAAATGAGACCACTCCGCTTGCTCCGTGGTCGGCGTCACAGCAGAGTCGACAACGGACCTTCTGTACATCGGTGTATGGCCGATTGCACGGCGCTTACATAGCTAACTACTACTAGGCAAGAAAGACAAGTTTTCGTGAGATATTCTTTTGTTGCACTATTTATATTACAATCGCCATAGCGATTCTCATGAC
>QVRM01004425.1:0-61815 GCA_003439945.1 Dermanyssus gallinae | reverse complement strand
AAGGCGCTGATGGGTCTCTCTCTCGGTGTTTCGCTGCTCTCCTGCTCCTACCGATCTGCCGCAAAACGTACCTGAAAAGCCTGATGAGACCTGCTAGAGTAATGCAGGGTTAACGTGTAACAAGTTGAATTGAATTGAAGACATTCGGCGACGATACACCTATGGATCTAGCAACCCAACAGACCAGAATTGCGGTTGGTCTCGATTGACGGCCTATCTTTACCGCAGGATTGCCGAGATAAGCTTGGCCAGTGATTAGTGGCAAATGTTTGCTGTGTCTAAATGTGCACGCGAGAATATCAATCTGCTTGTGTACAAGTATGTAATTGAGCTGAGAATTGAATTAAGGCCACCGTCAACCAAACAGATGTAGTTCACCGCAGCAGCACGAAATGTTTTTTTTGCGGTCTACTTTTACATATTTTCAAATTATACTCTTTTATCTAGTTTGTGAACGCCGAAAGTTGTCTACTTCCCTCTAAAGAGAGATTCGATTTGTGCCCATTGTTTCGACGACGTGAACATCGTGAAGATCGTCCCAATATAATGGAGCCAAAGCCCCAGATACAGCAACGAGTTGACAAACATTTTGAAGGGTCGGCCGCCGCAACGTACAACACCTTTGGCAGTCAATAAAAAGCTCGAAATTGTTTTCATAAACAAAACTCGACATTACGTTATAAAGAAGGCCACTTACCCCCTGCGTATTGGAACGACTTTACCAGGAGATCTTGAGTCTGTCATCGCCATGTTTGCCCTTAAGTAGCAGAGGAACCTGGTGATGTGCCGGGCTCCATGGTTACTTTATGATCTCGTTGAAGAAATCATAAAGCTAGTTTGCCAAAGCAGCCCAGACTGCACCCAATGCTCGCCTTGTACACCTGGTCTGGCGCCGCACTCGTTCCTCTCAGATGACAGCGCCGAAGCTGGCTTACTTCTTCTACTTAAAAGTGCACATTCACAGTATCCTGTTTCAATGTAAGGGGCTGCTTAATTATTGGAGCCAGGCGTACCGTCTCGCAGCTATATAGAAGGCCCGTTATGTAACTTGTTATCCGTTCATCGGTGAGAAAATGCTTCGCTTCCTTACAAACTCGCACAACGTAAGTTCGTGGCTCACGTTCTGCGGTTTGAAACCCGTAGGGGATGGAGGATAATCACCTTCTAAAACACCACCGCTTTGTCGTTTTTCCCGAATACCAGGAACATTCACAACTGCTGACACCGGTAGATCTTTCCTTGCAGACGCCTCGAGAACCTCGAAGCTTCTTAACTTCGCCGAGAATGTTGTGAAACAGTAAATCAATGATGTTGTTTTCGTTATGACCTGCATGGCCCTCCTTTGCATTAACACATCTCAGACCACTGTAGTTCGTCGAGCTCGGTGGCGTGATGCATTCGCAACCGGAGAAGACACAAACGTGCACGGGTCCGAGCCCCACCGTTGCACATTGGTATGTATGGGGTCGTCCGTCTCACGAAGCAATGCCAAAGCAGTCCTGTGGACGTTAAATGTTGGCTGACGGTCAGCTCAAAAAAGTTTAGACCAATGTAGTCCATCAACTGGAGCAGCACCTCTTCTTTATCAAAGTACCCACTTCAGTACCCGCCGTCAATACGGGCAATGAAATCTATACCGACGATAGTTGACATAGACAAGTCAAAACCTGATACACCAGAACTTACCGTATAAGGGAGTCAAGATTCAGTAGAAGACGTCTTTAATGACCCTCATAGTCGAGAGGTAGATTGTTAAATCATCCACTGGTTTATCATGGCCTCCCGCAGGTAAAACTGCGAGCTGATGGAACTCTTGTATAATATGAATACACAGTTTGCCCCGCTGGTAAAATTCCGTAAAGGGTGCAATGTCCACCGACGTAAGCATGTCAACTGGTGCTATTCTATTACACCTCTAAGTCCCTCACAGTTCAAAAGGAAGCAGCCGCGGAGACATAGTAGTCTCCACGTCAGCATTTCTAGATCTCTTTAGTAACTTGCAAGTAGGCTGGACCTCAAGCCACTATAACACTTTCTATAACTATTTTCTCGTAGGAAGCGGGATTCTTTTGGGCCAGAATTCATTCTTGCTGCACTTTCCGTAGTCGCCATCATATTCAATTTTATCTTCCATTCTATAAATACTATAACGAGTTGCAGCAACTTTGTGCTTTATTACAGTGTACATATTGTTTACTTCGCAACACCTTCGCATTCTAAGATGGCACACAATTACAATACAGTCGTCATTATAAACAATTTGAACACTTCTGCGACCGTCCTACCTAGCGAGAAATTGCAAAGCTGCCGATACGATATCTCCGAGCAGAACCGGCAACGACATTTTTTTATTTATTGAGAATGATTTAATTAAAGAACGACGCCTTTTTCAGGAAGCTTTTTATGTTTTCTTGTCGGTCTTGCTTTGATGCCACTTAGCAGTAACTTTTCGCGCATATATAGGATGTTTCAAGAGAGCCACTTTATATCTTTCAAAATTTCCAGCTGTCAGTTCTGCTCTCTCCGCGGCCCGCTCTCTCTGCAAACAAAACCAGTTGAGGCTGTCAAAATCCCAAATTGGACGTTACTCAATGGAATACGGCATTGAGATTATAAAACTGAATCATGAATAAATGGAAGCTATGAGGGAATGCTGGCGAGTTTTTTTTGGCGAGCAATGTATAGTCGTCATAGCCGGCTTAATGAGACAACAATAAATGCACTTGTGCAAAAAATTATGATTGACTTAATACGTGATGCGCCGAAAAGTGGGGATCCATAAAGCGTCCGTTCGGCTGAAAATACAGGCTACGACCGGCAATGTTGACCGACGTCCGAAGCAATGTTTTGATCTTTTACAAACGGCGAGCGTTATCGCAGCATGACTAGCGATTATCTTTGATCGGGTTTTACATATCGATGTGATTAAACCCGGGTTCGAACGTGATGATGTCACGAGCCACACAACAGACGAGAAAATTGAGCTTTTGAGGACGAAATGGGCCGGACTCTCTCGCTGCGTAATCTCGCGTTAATAACTCGCCCGTAATCGCTCGTGTTTCGGAGATATTTACTGGCCGTCAAGGTTTCGCGATTAAACGCCGTTGTAATTTTTGGAGGGTTTTTAAAGCAACGTGCATGCTAACAATTAAAATGTACATTAATACAGTTGTGAAAACCTTGAACTCAAAATTGAGTATATCGTACACGGCATACGGTAAAAGCAAAAAATCGTTACTACCTCACTGATGCTGTGTTTCATAAATAATGGCACTTTGCCTGCACTAAAATAAAAAAATACTTAAGCATTTTGATTTCCTGTGACTTTAAAGCTGTAAAGCGATTCGTGAAGCACGCTATACTAATAGACTAGTGAAACAAGTGAAACCGGTAGCAGGTTACTATTAAAAGTGACCAATGAAAATGTAGGACTTGCATCAAGGTTTAAGGCAACGTTGCCACTTGTTAGACCATCTCAAATTCAACTCTAAATTTTATAACTCACCGATTTAGCTTACTTAACTCTGACACAATATTTGTTTAGGCTCGTGAGAACCCTCTTGTTGGTAAACTTAAGAATATAGCAAATTATTTTCGAGCCCTTAATAGTTATGACGCCAGTGTTGACTCTGTCGCTGTTACCACGACTACTGGTAATATGAGAACTGCTACTTTCATAAATGATCATTGCAATATATTATGGTTTATTAACACCCAGGTTGGTAAATTTTAAATAAGTACATCACTCTGAATCAGTGGTTTTTCTGCGTCACCGGATCTTCCCTTATCTTGCGAGTTCAGCTATTGATTGCACTGCTGGACATGCTGCGGAATGATCATTGCAATGATTTCACAAAATAAATACGAAAGCTATTTAAGATTGCACGGAGTATCTATAAATATTGGCAGGCTCCGCATATGTGCTATCTTGTAAGGGCTTTAGCGTGTTTTGCTACCATTTTTTATCGATTAGGTAGGATAAGCCGTTTTGCATTAGATCGCCACGTCGCATCCGAAGCATTTGCCATATGTACATACTGAAATTATCACTCTATTAGGCTGGTATCACGCTTCTTGGTTTGTGCCTTTGTAGTATACTGGCCATTCTGGGAGCTTATCGGATCTCATTGTTGGGTTCTATATTTCTGGGGAGCCGACCGACTTTGAGACAATTCAACTGTGTGTAAGCCACTTGAGTCGCTCGATAGAGTGTTCGATAAGAATGGCTCAGAGATCGGAGTAATGAGTATTTAAAGTTTTTTTTATTATACTAGTTATTTAGAATACGTTATATTTAAGGTATTTTCAGAGCGTACACCGTGAACTTGAAACCAACATAGCGACAAAAAACACGACTTGGTGTCATGGGTGTTTGAGGATCTTAAACGGTTTTCCGGTCAAGTTTTTGCTAATATTTTGTTTTCCTTGTTCTCAATTTTTGGCCGGATACCCTCCTCAACCGACGTTAAGGATTATTTTATCAATTGAGGCTTAAGACTTGACCTGTATACCCTCGGGTCTCACTATACAGTTATCATTGCGAAATCGGCGAGTAAGAGTCACTTTTAGTAGATTTTTACTTCAGATTTGCCAGATTTCGTGTGTCCCTCTTAAAGATAGTGGTAGTCACATGTGCCAAATACACACGTATAAAACTGTGTTCGGACTAGTATACCTAGATTAGTGCACCGAGTCAAAGGTGATTTGTCCAGTCAACTTTTTTGATAATGTGTTTATCTAACAGCAGATATTCACCACTTCGACTTATGAACTAAATCATTTTAAGGGATTGTAATGCACAATCTGCCTACTAAGACATTTCCACATTTTTTTGACTGTTTACAGTCGCGCCCGATTATAATCAACTCTGGACTTCACTTTATCTGCATTGGAAGCCACGCCAACGTACTTTGGAGTGGCGAATCTGAACACATTCTTACGACACCACAAATGCTAGACACCTGCGTTCTATTATTATTTTTAGTATATGCACGTGGGGTACCGTAAAATACATAACGATTCTCACTCGTACTTTTTTCGGCGCGTTGCTAGTCCCACTTGTGAAAGCCCACTACGAATAGATTTTTAAAGGATATATGAGCTCATGAGACAGATATACATAATAAAATGTTGAGACATACAGAGGATTATTTTAAGATTAAAGGCAAGTATGAACACGCCTGTATTAAAATAATCTACATGCTTCTGAAGCATTTCCTTAATTTATTAATTTCGTTCCGTAATTGATTTGCATTTAAAGGACACATTTACATATTTCTATTTAGCCGTTGCAACGATCGCAGAGCTCTATTCCACTGGGCGAGATGATGCAAAAAAAAATACGTAACTCGTTGCGATGGGTGGGACGAACGCAAGACAGCTGTGAGGATTCCAGTGCGGGGTTCGTACGCTTTACCTCAGCTGCCTCAGTCCTGCCGCCCTATATGTCTACTTCAATATATACTCAGCAAAGTAGCTGGAGCGCACTTCAGTCTTCCTTCACACTCTCACTGTGTATCTCATTCAGTGTGCTCAGTGTTTCCTTAACCTTACTTCTGAATGTGATTACCCTCTACATTACCCATGACACTAATGTGAAACTGTATCGCAACGTCGTATGCAACTGCTTAAATGCACTACTACGACACAATAGAAGGGGAAAACCAACAAAAAAAATCCTTTCGGGGCTGACTCTTAGCCAAGATTTAACGTCCATGGGACTGCTTTTTGCATTGCTTCATAGGCGGACCCCCATGAATACAAATGTGCAACGGTGGGGCTCGAACCCGCGCACCTGCTATGTGTCTCCTTCGGTCGCGAGGCGCAGGCGCATGCCACCACGCCACCGGGCTCTACAGGAGGAGAAAAGCAGGCGAGGAAAAATTGTACGTACGGCCCGCGCCTTAGGGAATCAGTGACGCTGTTCGCAGGTATGATCCAGATCCAGTGGTGGCAGATGACAACGTCAACGTTTCGTCAACGCTATCTCCCATGACGGTAGCTCGGCAGAAGCTGCGGTGGTCCAGCACCCCACCATGATATCTCGACTACTACTGCATGAACACTACTACGTCTAAGTATTAGAACGGTGGCCGCCGCTCCGTCGTATCGCAGCTATCGGCCACCGTAATGTAGCGCTCGCGCCCGGGCGGGAGACGCCCAACAAATCTATTATTGGTACGAGCACTTACGGATTACCGAAGTTGTTTCTACTGCTAATAGCACTACTATTGCGCTACTGCTACGCGTATCGTTATTACTTTTATGATGATGATGATGGTGATGATGATTGCCTTCATAATAATAACAGTCATAATAACGTGCTAAATCGATCTCTCTCCCCCGATCGACACACTCTCGCGGCAAAAAAGTAGCCAGTCTGCTATATATATATATATATATATATGCGTATAGCAAGAGAAGAAGCGGCAGAGCACTGCGACACATCCACGTAGAGGCCCCGCCGCAGATCACTACACTGATTACATCATTACATTTAGTGTGGTTATTATCAGCAATTATATGTATATTATAAAACGTAATTCTTTTTTACGATTATTATTACTACCATTAGAAATTAGAATGTTGAGATTCTATTGTTATTATAAACTACCATGGCAATGATTCACTTTTAATAAAGTCTTTAACACATGAACACACACTAACAAGATATGCTCGTGTACAATTGCCAAGTCAATGTGTATTATTGTCACTAGTATTTTATTGTGTTTCTCCTACTCTCAGTTGTTGGGTGTAAAGTCCTTTGTTTCATGGCAGTCACCACAAATAAAATGTTATCTCCAAAATATAATTATTTTAATACTACGACTGTAATGAACGTTTTCTGTATATCGCGGCCCGAAATTTCGTTTTCTATATATTTCGTTTACACTTACAGCGTTAACGCTTCCTAGTCTGACCAATCTATGATTATGCAATGCAAAATAATATATACATATATATATATATATATATATATATATATATATATATATATATATATATTTACCAATCCGTACGTGTAGATAGACACTATCATCCGGTGGAGCGCGACCATACAATGAAGGCGATCTTCGGTGAGATTCGATTAACAATCAAAGCAAGAATTTTAGCAACAATACGGCACATCCCAGCAGTGGGAGCAGCACCCGTGTTGGTTCTACAGCTGTTGTTAATGTTGTAGTTGTTTTTTGCTTGCTGAATTGTTGTTGCTGTTGTTATTGTCCGTATCGTAAGCGTAGTAGTAGTGGTAGTAGATACGAAGATATTCTACCGTCACTTGAACTGCTAGCGGTTGGACGACGGGGAGCGGCCATTCATTCACGTATGGCGGCCGAAGAAGTTGTTGTCGTTGTCGTCGTTGTTGCTGTTGTTGCCGTTGTTATTGTTGTTATTGTTGTTGTTGTCGTTGTTGCTGTTGTTGCCGTTGTTATTGTTGTCGCCAGAGCCGCTGCCGCTGTAGGCGTCCACTATAACCCCCACTACGACAACTACTGCTGCGATCTACACGGAAAATCGCGTCTTGAATCATTACGCCGGCAGCTCGTTTTGTCGTACCATCTGTTCCCCAACCCCAGAACCCCCCCCCCCGTGTCTGTGCATGCTTTCCTCTTCCCACGACTCTTATGTGCTGCTGCTGCTACTGCTGTTGCTGCTGCTGCTGCTTGGTACTACAACTCTACCACCGCTACCTGCTACAAGCAGAACTAACCGTAGTAGTAGTAGGAGCGGTACTGGTAGTGAAAGCTAAAGTACCAATATGGTACACTACCGTACGCTCATACACACATACATGCATACATACCTGACCGGCCGCACAAGTGTGGACGAAGGTTCTCCAGTGAAGAGGTCGGATACCACACGGGAGCGGTAGTGCGGGGTAGTAAGGGGAGAAAGGCGGGGAGGATCGGACACGTTCATTGATCGGTGGATCCATTCATTCAGATCCTTTGACTCCTTGTCCCTTTTCTTGCGCCTCTTCCCCCTCTCTCGTTCTATCAACCTCTCTCGCTAGCGCCCACTTTCTCCTTTTCTCTCTCTCTCTCTCATTATTTTTGTCCATCTCGCACTCCTTATTTCCCCTCCGACATCTCTAAGGATGTCGGTGGTGCTGCCCCTCCCCCCCCTTCCTACTTTGAAGGCTTTGGACTGCCGAACCCCCGTGCCCATGTCTATGTCTATCAATGAATTCGTTCGTTGATCGCCGTTCGATTAAGCAGACACACACGTTATTGAAGTCGGTTCTCCCATCCTTGAAAGAGGGGGTTTTACTGCTCCTCTCCCCCTCTTGTGGCGGCAGCAGCAGGGGCAGATCAGCCAGCGCATCTCCCCCGCAATTGAGCCAGGGTGGGAGAGAAAAAAAACGTGAGAGAGGATCCAAATTTCCGTTCTTCGGGGCAATGGGCTTACTCTCAGTGGGCCGATAGCGCACAGTGAGCTAGACCAACGAGAAAGCCAATGAGTGTTTTCGTAGACGCACTTCGACTTACAGAAGTTGTAGTTGTTGAAGTTGACGTAGTAGTAGTAGTAGGAGGAGCAAGAATGAAAGGTCCTTTCGACAATGAAAGTGAGTCGTTCAGAGTGTCTAAAGTTAGGGTGTACTGCTACGAGCTACGAGGAGGAAGTACGGACAAAGTGTTTAGGTGCATCTACGAAACACACATATATATATATATATATATATATTAGGTGTGTACGAGTTTGTTGGGTGTACCGGTATGTGTTGGCTTTATAAGCAATAAATCTACGGCGGAAGAATTTGGGCCTCCAAGCGTCAATGGCGGTAGCACGAAACGATCGAGCCGCCAGAGAGCAAAAGGGAGAGAGAGAGAGAGAGAGGGAGACTCACGAGGCACGTGCGGGAAACGAGGAGAAAAACTCAGACTGAGGAAAATCCGACATCATTGAGTAGTAGTGGTGGTTGGTAGTCCTCGTCGTGGCAGAAGGACAAGCAGTACGTAGTAGGCAAGGACCCACAACAAAGGCAAAAAACGTTTGACCGGCTATTAATTGGTAACGAAGGCGTAGCGCCGGCTACCACGGCAAACAGCCGCCCCAACAATAACAACAACAACAAGTGAAACAATAACAGCAACAACAACAAATACGGCAGCAACAACAACAACGACAACAACAACAACAAATACGGCAGCAACAACAACAACAACAACAAATACGGCAACAACAACAGGAGCAATATCGGCACTATCGCTTTCACCATGACCAGCCAGCCTCAAGTCGACAACGACGACGACAAAACAACAACAACAACAACAGTAGTAGTAGAAGTGACGGCAGCAGCAACAGCAACAACTGCGTTACTAACAACAACAACAACAACACTATCGCTACCCCAGTCACCAATACGTTTAGTACTACGACGGTATACGAATGAATGCCCCAATGTCGCCGCCGCCGCTAGGTCGGCCATTAAGGTCGTGGCTGCCGATGCTGGCGCTACTACAAGAACCGCTACTTCTCTCTCTCTCTCTCTATGCTACTGCTCTTCAACCTCATAGTGCCGCCACTACTACTACTACTACAACAACAATTAGTTACGACGTGTACCGGTCTAATATACGTTCATTAACCGACCGCCAGTGAGTTGATCACCACGAATATATGTATGTATATATATATATATATATATATATGTATAGATGCCGCTCTGAAGTCTGGTAGGTATGCACGGCGCGTACGGGCCCACACATAGACACAAAGATGCATACATATACATACAGGTGTGTGTATCCGTATATATATATATATATATATATATACATATACATGCAGATGCAGACATATAATATGAATATATTAATAGACACACGGAAAACGGCGGCAAACCTGCACAAGATGTTCTTTTCAAGTACGTTTCTCGTTCTTGTTCTTACTCGTGCTCTTTGATCTTCGCTTCTTCTTTTTCTGCCTTTTTCTTGTTCTTTTGAGACGGTAGATCACTGTCGCGTCGTTTATCGCTCGTTTTCGGACGTGCAGTGTTTCTTTCTCCGCTAGCTATTAAGCTTCAGCTACTTATCTGCCGCCGAATGCTATAGTTGGCCAACGGTTAATCGCCGACGACCGCCACTTTTGGTGACACACACCGGTCTTTGCTTAGGATAGGTCGTCTTGTGCCGTTGCTCTGTTAGTCTCTCACTTCGACCATATTGACTCACTCACTAACTTACTCATTACGTTACTATATATATATAGTATTATGCACCCCAAACTAGTATCTGTGAAAAGGCACGTTGCATCTCGGTGAACGTTATCAATTCTGCCACTGCTAAATTCTGCTATGTTTGTTTTTACTTTTACACTATATATGTATATATGTATGTATATATATATATATATATATATATATATATATATATATATATATATATATATATATATACATATATATATATATATATATATATATATACATATATATATATATATATATATATATATCACATTAACCCTGGTATATATATATCACATCACGCCATTGTCTGAGTGCAGCAGGCACTGCAGCCGCTTCATACGCCTTCTGTCAAAGGGCAGCCTATACAGGTTTAGCATGAGACCTGACAAACCTTGAAGTGTTTCGCGAACCTCGAAGCATCCATGTCGACAGAGGACTCAACTCAGAGCGTGGTGGAAGCCATGCGCCGCAAACGACGTAGATGACCGTTTTTTCCCGCTCTCCGCTCAAATGTAGTTTATCCTCGTCCTAGCTTTGTAAATACGATACGGAGTATATATATATATATATATATATATATATAGAGAGAGAGAGAGAGAGAGAGAGAGAGAGAGAAAGAGGTAAAATATTGCGATGATTTATTAATCATTTACAATACGTTTGCACACTCGGCAGTGCTCGCCTTATATATATGTATATATATTCAAGAGCTTGTAAGACGAATAGGAGTCCCAGCCCGGAAATCGTGAAGAAAAATTAGAGTTCACCCGAATTAATTTTTGGTAGGCTCTTCACAACCAACCGCAATATGCCTTAACAATTCGGAAATCTACCAGAACGTAGAGGTGTGAATCACTTAGAGTCTCTTAGCAAGGTCATGGGTAGAAGTTCTCCTGCGAAAAAGAACAGTGAACCTTGAGTCGACGTGGGCTTAGAAATCGTTTAAACTAGAGCTAGATTTAACTTGGCCGAGCAGATTAGACGTAGTGTTTAGGTCAGACACGGTCATGTCTAAACTGCGGTGGTCGAAATTTGTCTACTGCCGTTGGTGGAGCGATGCCCTCGGCATCGTCCTCAATGCGTCGTTATTGTCGATCGATGTCAGCCTTCCTTAATGTTGGCCTTCCGTCCACCCGCTAACCAACCGGTGCCGGCGGCCATAAAATGTCGACAACGTAAACAACGCCCCCGCGCCCAATAAATATCGGGCAACCATTTTCTTCTTGACGCCCTCTCATGCATTAACTATGCTGCTTTCTCGCTCTTTTATGCGAAGCTGCAGGCGGATGCCAAGCATTGGCAAAAGCCCGTCTATGAAGCAGAACTCTCTTACGCATACAGCATGCTGAGGCGCGTGGGCCGAGGTGGCCAGGGGGGTGGTGGTGGTGGTAACCCCCAGAGGTTGATTGGCCCCCGGAGCTTGGTTGCCCCCCACCAGAGGTTGGTTGCTTGCCCCGGTTGTTGGTTGGTTGGTTGGTCGGTCGTTCGTTCGGTTGAGGTTTGGACCCATGACTGCGGTAGGGTGCGTCCAACATGGCGCTTGCCAACGTTGTTAAGGTGTGATCATTGCCGGCAACGGAGCGGCGGCGGCAGCGGCAGCCCACGCGACAACAATATTGCGTTGACTTGGAACCTAGGCGTGTAAAAGACATAAGCCGTCGTCATCGTCGTCGTTGTCGTCGTGATAGGCTAACTGGCAGCGCCAACAAAGGCGAAAATATTAAATGTCCACAACTATACGAGCGAACGCGCGATGAAATCTCGGATCAGGTCACCACGGCTACCAATCGGTGGCCGGCTTTACGGCTGGCAGCGATTCTGCTTTCTACCACCTACCGGCCGGCTAGCCTGCCTGAGTTTAGAGCCTGCCGAGCCCAAAACCAACTGCGATGGTGGTGATTGTAGCATAAGCGGCGATGGCGAAACAGTTTCCAACGATGACACTAGCTTTAATTAATAATCGCTTGTAGGATCGACGGTATGACGGAACGCAGAACACCTCCTCCTGCTGCTGCGTTATAAATCGTAAAATGTATAAAGAGAATCAAGGTAGAGGTGGTGAGAGGACAAAGTAAGAGCCGTGATATATATATATATATATATATACACATTGAATGTGTATGAAGGTTGCACCCTGTTCAACGGAGCATGCAACGGAGCTATGCAACGGGAATATATTGGGGTTATACAAAGGAACTACTGTGGCAAAGAGAAATTTAGGTTCTTAATATTTTCTTCTTGATATTCAGCCACGTCACTGGAGCCTTTTCCTTGTGAGTTCGTTCAAAGGACCTAACGTAACTGGGCAGCACTGCCTCCTCAAGATATTTAAAGGCACAACCAATTTGGCAGTCCGTCCTGTCAACATTTGTCGTGTCTGATTTAATCTTTAAGCCAGTATAACACATGCGTGCTGTCATTCCTTCCAACAATTCCTGAGCCATAAGACTTATAGTTCCCTAGATGTCGTCTAGGCACATAATATTCCACAAGCTGCAGGCTTTTTCATCGCTTTGGAATTTGTCTGCGGCATGTGTTGCACAGCCAGATTTTCCTTATTTCTTTTCATTGATTACCTGAAGGGCCTATTTTTAATGCAGTCACTCGACGGGTCATCGTTCCCACGTTCTCTTCGATCTGGCAGAGCAGAGTCGCGAGTGAATCAGCGCGATTGTGGAAGGCGAATCCAAGATCGGTAGAGGCTTTCTCGAAGCAAATTTGCGGATTCGCAATGGGCACGCCTTCTCCTAAGCATGCCTATATATATATATATATATATATATATATACATGTTGTCGTGCTTTTTGAATAACAAAGTGATAACAGCAATGCTCTGGTAATGCGTAAGTCTTGGTCAAACCAGGTTTTACGTTTAAACCTGGTAGTTTGGCAGCGGACATCAGCAGTTGATGTCTATACAGCCTACCAAACGCAGCGCTCCTAGGTGTCGAGGTTTTCTCGGCGTTCAAGAAGTAGTGAAAAGACGAAGAGCTTACTCAAGTTTGTGCGCGTTGATCTTGTGCGGCAAAGGTCGATTGCACTTGCTGGTCGTGACTGCGTTGACTGCGAGATCGATTGTTAAGTAACTGTGTTTCCTATCTGCCGAAGGGACGGTCTTCAGGTTGCTCATGCACATGGCTAGGGCGCTCCGTTATTTTGTCTTGTAAGATTTAACAGTTAAAATTAGCAACCTCCAGCCATCACAATATGTTTTATTCTGTATGGGCGTAAAAGCAAACAGTCGTCAATGTCGTTCAATATATCTTATACTGCCCGCTCATTGGGGCTTTATAAGCATTTGCAATAATAGTCTTTAATCTCTGATCTATCTACTCGTAGCTAATAATACTTGTGACCATACGCTCGTCGGCACAGCTATAGCGACAGCCGACTTTGGTATGTCTTAACCTTCCGTCTCAACTTATCGGCTATTATATACAATATTACTTGGTTTTATTACAAACGTCTTCGTACAGAATAAAAATATGTTGCATTCCTGATTTTTTATATAAGCACAATAAAATAATTTTTTTATATATTCGTGCAATTTATTCTGGTGATTCGACGCCAGTCCACAAGAAATACTTCGACGTGGTCTGTTCATGCTTTCGTAGTATGTCGTTGCATAGAGTTTAGTCAGGGCGTACAATTCCGGGTTTCCATCTCGCCATATTTGTTCCACGGTGGCATTTATTTTATGCCTAGGAATTCTGATGGTTGGTATTGTTCCTCAGCGCCAAACCCGAAAACCTGATAGGGTTTCAGTAGACCCCGATATTGTTCTAAAATAAATTCTTTCGGCAAGACTTTGTTTTTGACTTTGCCCTATAAGATTTGTCACTTTTACCTCAGCTTCTCGACTTAAAGGTCGGTTGGCGTATGACATTCGGTGACACTGGTTGTCGTTGCTGTTATTTTGATGCTGCCGTTGTTGTTAACGCTTTTATAATGTCTGAACTTGGCCCATGCAGCTGCAGGTGATCTTTGTGCTCAGTGATCCACTCACTGTTAACGATACCTCGGACCAAAAACATGATTTGAAATAGTCTCCACCGCACGTTGCGCAGACTAGGCCAGGGTTTTCTTTAATGTCTTCGTACAGAAGTAGTATTCTGACGAGGGTTGAGCTCCTCAATCTACGTGCTTTAGTAGGACCGAGCAAGTAAAAGTACGCACCTAACCTTATGTATTTTACTTTGCTGACTCTATGTGCTCAAATTTTATTTATATTAATTACGGCTTTATTTGCTGAATTTTGAACCTTGTTTGTTGAGACTTTTGTCAAATGTACACTAATACTAGATTGCACAAATTATGATTTTTATTTCTAAAAAATAATTGTTCTCTTTAAAATAGCTCCAGCCCGCTGCAATGCCACCTTTTTCCAACTCTCCGAAAAGTTTTTAAACGCATCTTTTGAGATCGAGTTGAGTTGTTCTTGCGGAATTCTCATTATTTCCTCTATAATCTCAAAACGTCGCCTTTTCTGCATTTTTACCCGTGGGAACAGGAAAAGTTGCACGGAGTCAAATCCGGAAAATAGAAAAATTGCGCAACTATATAGAATTTTTTTATTTCTATATAGTAATATATAGAAATTATATATTTTTCTATATATAATTTCTATATATAGAAATTATATATAGAAATTTCTATTTTTAGAAATTTATATTCTATAAATTTCTATAGAATTTTATAGAATATAAATTCTATAAATTTTTATTCTATAAAATTCTTAGAATTTTATAGATTCTATAAAATTCTTTTTATAGAATTTTAATAATTCTATAAAAAGAATTTATAGAATTATTCTATAAATAATTCTATTTATAGAATTATTTATTCTATAATATAGAATAAATAATTCTATTTATTCTATATAGAATATAGAATTCTATATTCTATATTCTATAGAATTCTATAAAATCTGAATAACGAATTCGAAATCAGTAACGATATGTGCGCCGGCGCATTGTCGTGACGAAGGATTCAAGAGTTGTTTGCCAAAAATTCAGGCCTCTTGTGTCGGACATCCTCGCGCAATTTTCTGAAAATGCCCCGGTAGTATTTCTTATTAACCTTAAAGCCATGTGGGGAAAATTTGTCAATTATTATTCCAGTGTAGTCGAAAAAACAATCAACATAACCTTGGTGTTCAATCTGCTCTGTCTGAATTTCTGACACTACTTGATCATAAGCAGTTCGTAACATTTCTACCATGTTAGAGCATATGATTCGCTGCCCCCAATTAGCGCGAAATTTGTGTGTAGCTGATGAATAGCCTTTTTAAGCAAAATAAACCAGAAGACCTTGACAATCTCGGTTCAGTTTTTAATTTCGAATTACTAGAACTTATCGATCCGGCCTCATATATATATATATATATATATATATATATATATATATATATTTCTGACAAATTTACACAGCGTAGGTATTATATATATATATATATATATATATATATATATATATATATGAGAATGTAAGAGATAAGCAGCCTGCCTAGTTCGTTTGTTTTTCCGCGCTCGATTCAATGTTTCCGGTAGTCTGCCCGAGCCGATGAGTAGCGAGCACTACTTACTTATTTGTCCATCTCATTTCGTCCAACGTGTGTCGAACGAGCTGCATCAGGCCAGCTCATCAGCAAAAAGCCCTCACTGCCGCGACGGAAGAGCCTGCGGGTGCGCCGGACAGAGAACGAGTGAGAATGTTGGCTGTTTTGTTATCTCGTGTCTACATAAATACATACGTGTACGTGCATATACATGTATATATATCGACTACTAAGCAAACTGCCTGCTCCACTGACCATCCACGTATTTATGCATAGTCATCGAGTAGGTCGAGTAGTGGGGCAAACGCGGACAACGCCAACAAAGCACAGCAGTTACTTTGCAATTGGCAAATTGCAATGTATATATGTATGTATATATACATACACCTGATCATGCAATGAGGCGAAGCATCGGCATCTTGTACTTTTCCTCTCAGCTGTATACGATTTGAAAAAGGCTCTGTGTATGTTAGAAAAAAACTTATATATATATATATATATATATACTCTGTGCATACCACGCTGTGCTCCTCCGGATATTCTCAAGGGACCATTTTAGGGCCACTCGTGTACACAATGTATGCTAACTCCATTTGTGGCATCATCATTTTGTCCGCCAGGTCAATCAAAATGGATATACGCTGATAACATTATGGCGGAAAAAACACGATGACGGAGTTGAACCAGAGCACAGCAAAAGTTTGATTAGTGGGCCAAATCGGTTGTCATAGCGCCTTATGTCGTGCGAAAAACATGCCGTTATGCACAAAGGCCACCAAACAAAAATAATCCCTGTCATAAGCATGTACAATCGGTACAACTGGTGATATTTCGGTCGGAAATGTCGCAAATCTACCTGATAAAACTGGCCATGACAAACAATGCGTGGAGGGGTCTACATCGCACTAACTGCAGTGTGGTAGTACGCTATGCACTGCACGGCTTCCACCATGTTCTCTGTAAAAGTCAAGGGTACCATGAGCCGACAGAAGAATGTTTCTGTAACAGGTGTGAGAGAGAGCTTGTGGGAGATATCATGCGAGAGAGTGCTCCAGAGTTGAATCACTGGCCAGGCTGGCTCGGTGTTTTTATGTATCGTATTTGACTATATGCGTAACAAAAGTGATTAATGAATGAATGAATAAAGCCGGCTATAAAGTTTTCGCAAACATTCGTAAGCAGCGCCGCTGTTTTCCGTAGGCCTATAAAATGTAGTGTTGATAAATACTCACCAGCGAGTCAGTGTACTGCCGCAAGCGACATCAAAGAAACCAGTCGTCCAAAATCTGTTTCCAAATTGTAGAATAATGGTAATTGAAAACCAACAACTGAGAACGTGCCAGCAAATTCTAAGGTTATGTGTACAAATTCCATATGCAACTAGTCGGTATGCGCGAAAGCTACATATATATATATATATATATATATATATATATATATACAGAATGTTTAACATTCACGCATTTGTGTGGATTGAACGGTATAAACAGCACACACAGCTGCGCTCTGTTGTTTGCCGCACCTCAGTTGTGAAAGTGGCGAAACACTCACACGTCGTGATGATGAGAAAAGATTGCCCATGCATTACGAAGACAACAATTGCTACCGGTGATAGTAGTCTCAAAACGTGTACGCAGAAAAACCTGACAGTGTGCGCTTCGCGACAGTTGTTTTCGGTCTACGCAGGTATACGCTGTCAAATTGCCGAGGCAACTATAACACGATGTTCCTCTTCACGTTTTCACACAGACAGACACGCAGATACTAAGAGACCATTATTATTATTATTATTATTATTATCGTCATCATCGTCAGAGATCATGCTCCTTTTAGTATTGTTAGCACGTCTTAGAAGGTACCGACTTGCACACGTGTGTTGTACAGTAGACAATTTTTTTTTTTGTAGAGGAGGGTTAAATGCACTTGACAGTAGACAAATGCAACAGAGCTGTGGCTGTAGTTATGTAGGCATGCGGCGACAGGCCGTGTATTGGAAGTATCTCATGTAGTTCACTCAATCAGTGGCTCATCTGTTGCGGGTGCCCAGTGTGAGAAGGCTGGACGAGAGCAAGTAGGGTACAGATATAAAGCGCGAAAGTAAAATTTAAAAACGAGACGCGAGAAGGATGAAAGAGAAAAATAGGATGATGAGGGAGTACGAACGATCCTTTTTTTTTCAATTTCAATTCTGTTTATTTCACTCAATATTATATAAGATGAACTTCATAAGGTTTTGTTCATAACTGTTTATCTTCTTGACGCCTCCAGCGAGAGAGGCTAGTGCAACGACAACTTTTGCTTTGGTGTTGCGGATTCTGCTGCAGGGAACTTAGCACGCCTCTGCAGGCAGAACCGGCAGGTGCGCAATCATCTTACTGCTCGAGGTGAAAGGCGGCGTTTGAACATACCAGATAGTGCTAAGCAGGCACTGTGTGCCTACTTAGTGAGTACGTGGCGACTGCCGCATGCAGGACCAGGCCAAAGGTGCAAGGCATTGAACTCGTCCGAACCCCCGACCTTCCGTCTAGCCTGTTCGACTTTGGCCTTCCACTCCTACAAGGAAAAAGAAACATTCGTAACGTGCTGCACGTGACCTTAGTCGGATTATTATGTCAGTCTTAATCGGATGGTTTTAGTGGCTGGTGGCCATCGTGACATCGGATGCACGAAACGACTCGTTTCTCGGACAAACCGAGTACTCGCTTCATATGCAATAAAGAACACCTCTCAAGCTAGTGATACAAATTGCGTGAGCTAGTTCCACACCCTGTCAAGACCATGCATCAGCCCCGAAACAAAATCATAAAGACAAAGAGCCTCACTGCTAAGATAACGGACAGGTTTCACACGTTGCCCACTTCCTCGTAAAGACAATCAAGTATTGTTTGCACTGTTTAGTTTATATGAATTGTGCGCACCGTTCCTGTGCAATGAACGCGTAAGACAGTGAACGTAGGTGCAAACAAATTAGAACGGTTGGTCGCAAAAACGTGTAACCGCTCTGGCAGTCAGACATTAATTCGACCGGCGTAACGGCATGCTAATGCGCTAGTCATGGTTGCCAATGTCTACCGGGTGATGTCGCCGGTTCGATCCCCCTTGTTGTTGTTGATGATGATTGAATTTTCTTTTTGTTAGCGATGCTCATTCAAAAGAGATGAAATCAATTATACGACTGGCTGGGAGCCAGCGGCCATGCTGCTCCACAACGACTGTTAGGGACGGAACCCTACCGACGCAGAGACGCTAGAGATCTCAACGCATCCGACCCTGACGCCGAATCCACTGCGTACTCACATCCACACGTATCGACGTACGTATATACAAGCCGTCTATGGTTGACTTCTCTTGTTCGTTCGATTCTACTGCTACTGCTGCTGCTGTTGTAGTGAGACACTCTCTCGCCCCTTCCCTCTCTCTGTATCTGCCCGACTTTCTCTCTCACTCTCTCTCTATCTCTCTTGCTTTGTGGCCGATGGCGATGCTGCTGCTGCTGCAACCGTTGTTACCGCAGCTGCTGTCCCGCTGCTGCTCATGACGGCGAGAGTCCTGAGCACTGAGAGGAAGGAGGAAGAGGCGAGCTTCCCACCGGCTTACGAGACGTTGCTTGCTGGCTGCTATTCGGACAGCCGGGCAGGCTTGGCCAGCCAGGGCGCCGCTGCCGCCTCTGCTGCTGCTGCTGCGGAGAGGATAGGTGGCGCTGGGATCGTGGCGCGCGGCCGCCCGACGGGGGCGTGGCCTCGCTCGAAGCGCCTCCTCCTGAGCCCTCCCTTCGGCGAGCGGCAGGCGCCAGTTTGAACGTCGCCTCTGCGCGGAGCACACGGCAGGCTAACAACAACAGAGCGGTGGTCGATGAAGACTGCCGTCGCCACCAACGCTAACGCCACCGCTACCGCCGTCTTTACGTGACCGTGCGTCTACGTCGTGTTGTGGTTTGGTGGCTTTTTCGCTTCTGATACTGCTTCTGCTGTGGCTGCTTTTTTTGCTTCGGCTGCAGCTTCTTCTGTTGCAACTGACGACCGATATCATATCGATACCCCTGCGGGGAGTCTCGATCGGTCGACCCACGGATGCCGAACCTGCTGTCGATATCTCATCCGTATCGCCATTCTTCATCGGTGTCGCCGCTGAGCGTCGTCATTTGTCGTGAACGACGCCGCCGCGTCCTCGCAAGGGAGAACAATGCACTACTATTCTACTCGATGAGAGAACACAGATCGTAATAACTCTTGCACCGTTCTCGCTGTAATCTCGTGCTTTGAACTCGAAGCTTTGCCATGTGACGTTTGAGATAGAAGAAGAGGAAGAAGACAAGGAACAACAACGAAGATGATGATGGTGACGACGACAACAACACCAACAACAACAACCGAAGCACAATTAACAACTCCAGCGCGGCTACAATAACCCGACGAAACCGATAGTCGTGTCGAAAAATGCCCTGGTGTTTCTCATTTCTGTGCAGAGGGCAGCAGCCGTAACCGAGGCCTCGTCCCTGACAATGTCAGTCCAGCGTCACAAACCCGCCAGTACGCATTCTGCGCTTGTTAGTTGAAGCCTAACATACGCTTACAGCAAGCTCATCTATAGTGATTCAGCCTGTCGTCGCTGCTGTGAAAGTGCGAGCACGAACCGCTTTTGGCGACCGCAGCAAGCATCTCGCATCCGCGTAGCATACTGGCAAACGCGCGAGCCACCATCATCACCACCAGCATCTTCTGGACAAAGGGACGCAAAATCTCTATACGTCAGCACGCGATAGTAAACTGCTGCAAGGCAGAGCTGTACAGAGCACAAAACAACAGCAGCAACAATCAGGGAAGGAAGGCATAGATTACGTACCGCATGGAAGGAAACAAGTGTTGCTGTTGTTGTTGTTGTGGTTTTCGTTGCCGTCGCTGCCACCCTGTTCGTTTGCGCACGCAGTTCTCCGGTCAACTCGGCTACCTTGGCTGATTGAGGGTCTGACCGGCGCGTTGAAGAATCATAGATCCTCACTGAATGGCAACCGAGAACAGCCACAGCGGCAACAAACGTAACGACAACAACAACTACGACAAAGATAACAACAACAACAACTACTACAGCAATAACAACAACACCACTATCAACTACAACAACAAAAAGAAACATGTGCCTGTTAGTGTAGCAAAGTAGCAACTGGCACAGTGGACTGGACGCCCGAAGAGGCGTTGGACGCGCCAGGCAGGAGACGATCGGAGGATCGCTCGCAAGCTCCTCCTACCTAACTCCTCTACCCGTTGCAGTGCGTATGTTTCTTTGTAGACTGTCACACATTTTGTCGATAGTCGGCGACCGGTTGGTGGTATATTGCGAATCGATCAGTGCTCCGTCTGTCCGTTCGACCGTCCGATCGTGGTGATTGAATGGTAGTAGCGTGCTTGTTTCGTTTGTGCGCCGCTTACGTATATGTAGTTTAAATGTATATTCATTCAGTTCCAACATGTACATGTGATTCATTGCGGTAGTGGTGCCGTATCGACAGCCAGCAACGTTACGACGGCTCACGTCAGAAAGCGAACCGAATACCGTGCCGTTATGGTCGAGTTGCTGTCGCTGTTCTTCTGCCAATCTTTCTTGTTCTTACTCTTCTTCATCATTTGCTTCGTCTCCATCTACAAGTAAGAAGATCTCTCTCGAGTCGATCAGCGTGCAGCGTGTGCTCTACGGGCAGTGTGGTTATGTGCGGGCGTTAGCCCTTCTTGTATCGTCCGGTCTTCGCAAGCGCCCGCATGCTTGACCCGCGCAGGCTTGTCACGTCACGGGCAAGCGTCACCTCGTGAGAGCTCGACCGCCACTGAGATAGTGAACTCGATCTCTCTCGTTGTATCTGGTTGGGCCTATCGTGAGTCCCTGGTCGTTGTCGTTATTATTGTTGCTTTTGTTTTTGTTGTTGTCGCCCTCATAACGTGAACGCCAACCTTCAACATGTTGGCAACAGTGACTCCGGTGCCAGCGCCCGTGCAAAGCTACAGGAAGACCGGCGTCCGACCGCCAGGAGACATGGTCGACTTTCAGGACGTGAGTAACCCTTGTTGTATTTCATCATTGCCCCTTGTTTACACACTCGTTGTTCTTTCTTCTAGCGTCGTCGAGACCTGCCGCCCCCGAATCTTCCCGTATTCGGGGGAAGCGAACTCGAATAGAGCGGGTTAGATAGTTGGGAATTTCGGGAGCGGGTTAAATAGTTGGGGATTTTGGTCAGATTAGTGAGATCACGTACAGCATTACCCCCCCTTCCACCACCCATGGTTTAGGGCTGGCGGTCTTTTTTGCTACTGCTGCTGCTGCTAATGGCTGGTGAAGACGTCAGTTGAAGGCCGTTCATCCGTCCGTCCGCGCGTTCATCTAGCAAACAGTGGCGCACGAAAACCACCGCAACAAGTACACCTATAAACAGCTCGAACAGAAAACGAAGAAAACGCGCCGTTCAGCCAGCCGACTCTGGTTTGACGTTTTTTGAGACGTCAAGTCAAAATGAGATGTCAGGAGGCACAAGGACGCTGGTGGTCGGCGGCGGCGCAACTAGATTGACGCACTATGACGCGCGCAAACAAGCGACAACGACGACGACGACGATTCATGTCAGATCTGTTCGTCGTCGTCACAGAAGCGACGGTGGTCGCCCACCGATGGGCTTGGCGTTGTGCTGCAGATGTCTTCCGGAGACGCACAATGTGTGTTTGTTGTATGTAAAAGGTAACGCATTGTCGGTGCTGGCCAACGACTGCGGGTCGTATCGATACAGAGAAAGCGAGAGAGAGAGACAAAGAGGCAGATACCGTTATACTACGCATGCGAGCGGTGGCAGTTTGTCATATCTAGCGTGCGCCCGCCCGCGCAAACTGTAAGATACAGTTAGACACAGTCAGACAATCTCGCCGTCTGTCTTTGTGCCATGCCGATTAATCGATACCGGATTGCTTAGGCTGGGCTGAAATACACTGTTCAGGCCTGTAAGCTTTTCTCAATATATATATAATGAAGGCGAGCACTGCGAGTGTGCAACGTATTGTAAATGATTAATAAATTATTATTGATAATTAATATTAATACATTATTGTAAATTATTAATAAACCATCACAATACTTATATATATATATATATATTGAGACCGTCTTATCCGGACGGAAAATTTATTTAAATTTATTAATTCCTCACTGAGCTTAAAAGTTCCATAAGTACACATTTTCCACAACTATATATATATATATATATATATATGCGGGCAAATAGTTTGCAGGCAGGTTGAATTCGCCTTGAGTTCAGCTCAACGCGAGGTACTTTTAGTACATCATACATGAGCAGTGTGCACGACCGCATTGCTTCGTTGGCGTACTGCTCTTTCGCGGTGGTTCCACACAGCTTAAGGAAATCTGCAGACGTGATTTGAAAAACTGCAGTTATCATACGCTAGTAATGAAGCTTTGCGTTATCACGATGCGTGGCACGGCATGCAGACAACGATTGAATATAATAATGTACAAGTAATCACTGCAAAACTATCCACATTGTCCAACCGGTATAAGAGCAGACTAGTGGCGAAACACTGGCAAGAAAAAGGGCGGCACCTTTTTGATAATGGATTCATGATGGTTGACAAAATGTGTCACAGATTGAGAACATGATCTCCCTATTTCTGTCTCTGAGCTCTGAGAACTCCAACGAGGCAGTACGTTTCACAAGTTATTATCAGCAGTGTTACCACTTCTACAACTTCTTCTTTGTGTCAGGGTGCCGTAAGCGTTCCTGTCCAGCAAAAATACTGTCGTACATGTACCTATAACGGCCCGAATAGGCTTTCGGTCGCGACATAGCGCCGCCAATTCTTTCGAAGTGCCGTAAGTTGGATTTCTTGTGCTCGGTCCGTCTTCGTATATAGACCACACCGGGCCGATTGCCGAAGCTTTTTACCGTACCTTCCGCGGCTACTGCTTCTGGTGTCTTTATCAGTACTGTTGTTTGTGGTTGGTACTAAAATTGATTGTTGCTGTTGTTGTTATCTTTCGAGCCGATGCTGCATTGTGTTAACATTCGCGTGTTTTGTCTCTATTGTATTATCATTATCATCATCATCATCATCATCGCTGTCATCTTGTTGTTGTTGTTATTTTTTGTCGTATGTTGTTGTGGTTGTTGTAATGTAGTCAGCAGTTTGTAGTTCGCTCTGCTTGTATTGTAGAATAAATGGTCGGTCAGTAAAGCGTATCGGCGCCTGACTGGCTACCGTTGATTTTCGTATCGCGATCGTCGAGCGGGCGTTGTTGATCGATGATGACAGGGCTGGTGTCATCAAACGGAAAGATGAGCCTTTTCGTCCCCGATACACAATTGCCATTAGAGCATGGCACACAAAAAACGCGTCAAGATACGCTAATTGCTTGCCTGCAATCTTCTGTTGCTACCTTCGCTGTTCTTGCTGATGTTGTCTTTGTTGTTCGATGTTACTGTAATTGTGGCAATTGTGCGGCTGTTGTTGTTATCGCTATTGTTAATGTCGGTGACCATCTTGTTTTGATTGTTTCTGTTGTTGTTGTTGTTGCTGCTGTTGTACTTGTTGCTGTTACCTGTTGTTTTAGTTCTTACCTCTGTTGTGTCTGTGACTCCTACGCCGCGTGTTTGTTCGTACTTACCGTTGTGCCATCGATAGTTTTCTTCGGGTCGATGCCAAAATGGCCACCGAACTCAAGTTGGCTGACGCGCGGCGGCTTGGGGTGTCTCGTCTGTAGCTGTCGAAAGCTGTCGAGGGTGCTTTGCGGTACTCACAGCCCGGATACGACGCCGCGGTCAGATGAGGCGATAAGGCTCTTAACAATAGATAGTATTAATGGCGATTATGATGATGACGATCATGAAAAGGGGAACGGCAGTACTGGTGAAGATAATGACTGAGTGAGAACGTTGGCGGCTGTGAATTCGGAAGTGTTAATGTAATTGAATGTTGTATATATATATATATATATATATATATATATATATATATATATATGAAGTGCTAACACATGAAAATGCGTGAAGAAACGTGTCGGACATAGTTGGCTGAATGCGAGATGCACGCACGCAGGTTCGATAGCTCGCCAACATAGGTGATGTGGTGACCCAGTGGGGGCGAAACAGAATCAAAGGAAGAAGTCGTCGATGATGATGGTGAAGATGATGATTATAATGCTGGAGGTGATGGTGCCGATAATGATGACTATGAGGACAGAGACGAAAACCTGAAGTAAAGCTCTAGCCGAAGCGCGCGCGCTGTTTTGACGGGCCCTCGTCACGGCCTCCGTTGAAGCCGGATATGAGATGAACAACGACTCCAACTCTGATCGATGGCCGTTTTAGGTTTTCACGCACCCTGCGCATCAAGTGTTGGCGCTTCATATATGTCTTAAAGTGTCATCTGTCACTACTAGAGACGCGCTCTTGTTGTTATGTTCTCATCAGTTGTTTTTTGGCTTGTTGCTTGTGTGTTGTTGTTGTTGCTGGTAACACTATTTTTAATCACAACATTAGCCAAGCAAATCGGTCAATCTATGCCTTTATAGACTGCAAAATCAGCAAAAATAACCTCGTTAATAGTAGTAAAAGCGACAAATTCTCAAACAGTCGACAAATGTTCGTCGTACTGAGGACGGAGCTTTGAGACTGCAGCCTGCAGGCGAGTGTTGGCTAGCGGCACCAGATTTGATACCAGTTTACTAGAGTTTATGTGGGCGCATATCTATTAAGTCCTGCTGTTGCTGCTTCAGAGTTACATACAGATTTTCTTTTGTTGCCGTCGTCGTCGTTGTATGTGTGGTTTTATTGTTGTGGTATGTATGTGTTGTTGCTACTGCTGTCAATAACCTTGTCATCCTTATAATGTGATATTGTTGTTGTTGTCATTGTGCTTATTTTGTAGTGGTTCCCTGTTGTTGGCCCCTCTGTATCAGAAAATAGTTAGTAGCTTTTGTCGGTGTTGTTAGTGTAGTTGGTACTGTTATTGTTGTTTACTGTTGTTGCTGGTACTGCTCCCGCTTCTCTCACTATTGCTGTTTTTGTTAGTGTTGTGGTTGTTGTTGTTGTTGTTGTTATGACTGCTGTCATTATGGTTGTTGAAGCCTGTCGTCGCTTCCTTGTAAAGGGGGGCTAGAATGATTCTGAATCCCGTGTCGATAACTACGTCAAACACCGGCGCTTCTGCTGCCGTTATTATTGCAGTTGTAGTCGTCGTCGCCGCCAGTGCTGTTACCGGAGTTTAGCGAGTATAAAGGACTCACTTTTCAGCGCGTCAGAACATCTTTGCCGTGCTTGACTAGTTGGCATTTGAGCGACTCTCGACGTTTAGGCTCGTCAACAAAAGTAAAGTTCGGTTTGCCTTAAGACAAGCTTAAGAATAGCTTCCGCGGTTGACGTTGTAGGAAGAAATTCATACCTAACAATTGAACCTCGCTGACTAGCTATGTGTACACTGTGAGTCAGAGCAACTCATAGACTCGCTCCTTAGCTTGAGCCTGTAACGTCAGTTGTTCTTCTCATTGTCCCTTATCTGGCTGGCCATTGTCGTCCTGTCTACGCTAGATTTCTTTATTAAAGAAATTGTTATTAAAGAGAAAGACCCTCGTTGCACGATATGATTGTATTTTGTTGACATGTTTCCGTATACAAATACATCTATATTTATCTAAATGCGTGTGCGCCTGTGTATGCATTCAAGTCTAGACAAGTATTTTCTACCATTAGCCTGTTTAGGGGTAGTTTTGGCAGCGGCGACGAAGGAGCCGTCTATTCCCAGTCAACTCAGTGACTCAGTTGCTCTGCGACCCGAACCATAACCATGGGCCATCCTCGTTCGTTTCTGGTCACCATCAGCCTCTGGTCAGTTAAAGGCCGCCAACGACAGCCATGTGTCCCGCGACGTTTTCGACATTTTAGTAGGCAACGCTGGACTGCAGCTGCTGCCGCCGCCGCCACCACGTCGCTGTTCAACGACTCAACAGAGAGAGAATACAGACAGAACAAAAACCGTTTACCGACAGACAGAGAGAGAGAGAGAGCGAAAGGGGAGCAAGCGAGCAAGAGAGAGGTAAAGGAATAGGAAACGCAAAGCAAAGCTTCTCCGCACTTGAAGTACGACTACTTATCCTGCCGCCGCTATTCGTGCTACTACTATGACTACTACGACTACTCATAGTACGACTACTACGGCGAATAGTAGTACTGCGACTACACTTGCTGCTGCTGATGCGGCTCCAAGCGTGCATCTTAAGCTTTTCTTTGTCCCCCCCCCCCCCCGCACATCTCCTTCTTCTTCTGCTGTTGCCTCTGCTCGTACAGCCAGCCGTATCCGCCACCGCTGATGGCTGTTGACAGCGCGGTGTGGACCGTAACGGTCGTATAACGGTTGTCGTCTGCTACTCTATCTTTCTTCCTTGCTCGATCCCTTTTCTCGCTTTATTTATCTCTCGCTCTCTCTCTCCCCATATATATATATATATATCTCCCGTTGTTCGACGTCGTGCGTCAGTTTGTCAATATGCCCGTTGCCTGTTTGTTGTCTTCCGTCTTCGCTGTAGTAGTTAAGTTAACGGGCACTCATGCATCGCCTCTGCGGTTAACGGTTGGCTGTGGTGGCAGCGGCAATGCCACTGGCGCTTGCACTTGTATGTTAGTCGCCTGGCGGTCTATGACGCGTCGTCGTTGACAGGGTTGGCGTCGGGGTTGTTGTTGTTGTTGTTGTCAAACGAACGAAGTGCCTCCTTCCTAACCGTTCAGGCACCCTCCATCCATCCGCATTGTTTCTTACACGGCCGGTTGCTTCACCTACGCCGCTCTACTAAGACCGACCGTCAGACACAGCAGTCATCCACCGTTTATGCTGATGGTGTTCATGCTGTTGATGCTATCGATCATGATGATGATGGTGATGATGATGAGGGCACCTAAGTTGTTTGACAACAGGTGAAGTCTGAACTAAAATGAATCCGACCGTCCGTCCGACCGACTTCGATCGGACGTGTAGCGGCTTCGGCAAACCCTGCAGCCGCCACACATAGGCAACTCTCTATTCTTAATTGCCATCACAATATATATATATATATATATATATATATGAATATATATATATATATATATATATATATATATATATATATATATATATGTTTCTTGTTTGCAAAGTTCAAAGAAAGATTTAGTCACTTCATGCATAGATGCAAGAACACCGTTCACATCGAGCGACGCATAGAGCGGTATTGAATACTACGCGTACGCCAAAAACTAATTTCGCTCGGATCAAATCGAATCAAATCCTTAAAATGACTATATCTGTCAATTTGGTTGTACTCGCATTTGCTGCTATTGTCGCCGTTTATTGGGTGGTAGGCAACTATGCAGTACAGCAACACTAGTGCATGAACGAACATAAGCATTAACGTGCAAATATATATATAGAACATATTGCGATAATTTCTTAATTAAAATTAATTTACAATACATTTGCACACTCGGCAGTGCTCGCCTCTTATATATATATACGTTGACGCGTGGTCTATCTACGCTTAAGTCCGTCGTTTTCTTGCCTTTTTGACGCGTTTTGCGGGCGGTTCGCAACACCCGGCTCTGTGCAGATTATCAGCAGTAACATCAGTTACCACACGGTTTTGATTGCGTCACAACCATTTGGTATTGCTCTTATGCTAGCCGTCGTCGATGTTGTTGTTGCTGCTGCTGCTGCTGTTGTTGTGTTGCTGTTATTCTTGTTGTTGCGGTGGCGGCAATGATGCTTCCCTACATATCTACGTGTATACCTACCTAACAGATGCATGTGTCTTTCCAAGTAGATGCTTCGAAACGAGTATGGCTACTATCTACACCATTGCTACCCCCTACCACCATGACATATAGTTGATGCTGTAGAGCTTTTTTGTTATTCTTCTACTGTGCGATTGGGTGCTGTAGTCTCTACACCTATCGGCGGACGCACCATGTTTATTCTTCGTCTTCAGTATCATATCGCTGGCTATTACTACTACCACTACTACTAAACAGTAACTTTTTTGGGGCTGACCGTCAGCCAACATTTAACGTCCACGGAACCGTTCTCGCATTGTGTTTTCTTAGGTCTCGAGGCGCCCGCGAATGCATCACGCCACCAGACTCTACTGGCTATTAATACAACCACTACTAGTCAAGAACGTAGACTTACTAGTTAGCACCAGTTAGCAGGTCTATGTGCATGCCTATGACAGATGTTAGCCATTCTGCTAGTGATAGTTCTCTTCACGACTTGTGCAGCATCAGCGCTGCCGAACCGTTGTGACAGCTGTTTCGAGGACGATTTTCAGAACGTGATGAGACTGGCGTCACAGCACATCACTGTGCATTACGAGAATGGTGACGTTAGCCTTGGCAAAGATGATGATGATAGTGGTGATGGTGATGGTAATGATGATGGTGCATGAATTTCAACTACTGTGCTGAGAGCCACTAGCAGCGGCAATAACCACCGACACCAGCATCGCCACAACAGCCTCATCAACAACATCAAAAACATTGTTGCTGTATTATTACTGCTAATACTGCCTGTCTTACACTAACAACATCAGCAACAACAACAACGTCTGCGACAACAACAACAACAACAAAACGATAGAAGCAGCACGTGTAGAGGGAACTTGTCTCGCAGTCACATTGCTATTCAACCGACGATATCTGTCTGCCGTCTATTGAAACATCGGTCGCTTCGGCTGTGTGTGTGCTTTACGACAACAAAACGTCGGGGGTGAACAACAGCGCTGAAAAACGTTGACGACAAAGTTGCCAGCCAAAAAAATTATATATATATATATATATGTGTGCATTTTTTCTAAGGATAGAAGAATCAGTTCATGCCCGAACAGATCTGGTGCAAAGCGAAGGGCCCAGGAAGGACAACAGTAGCAGACGCGATTCGCTCAATGATTTCATCTCGAAAAGCGGAGCTTCAGCATCTTTTTCATCATCTTCTTCTTCTATACATCGTTAGCAATGTCCACGTTGCTTTGTATTTTCGTCGTCATCCTGAAACGAAACAGCCTTGCCATGATATTGTCAAATCGCTAGCTGATTGCTAACACTTGAGATTTTTCTTTACACATATTTACGAAATGATCTTTGCCATTTTATGAAATGCTTGGGACGACAATATTGACCGCGCCTCAGTAGACTAAAATTCTTACTGTAATGATTATAGTGATATTAGCAAGATCATTGTCAAATAGGCTATATATATATATATATATATATATATATATATATATAGCTAGTTGATGTATGTAACATATACCTAATGTATTATACAGAAATAAACTTTATTATACTATATATATATATATATATATAAGTTAACGAAACTACAAAACTAAAAAAATAACGGAAAAGTACAAACTTACTCATTATAAAGATTGCACATGATTTTGTCTCGCGCAGATCGTTTTGGTGTTGTCCACACGAAAAGTCAAATGCATGTACTCAGACAGAAGTAGCGGCAAAATACTGCAGCAGCCACAAGGCAAAGCGCAAAAAACGAATTAATCTATGACAACCACAAGGCAAAACGCGTTGAAAACGACTTAATTCATCACAAGTATCATAACGATAGCCCAAATACAGAATGTGATAAAGCGATTGGCTGTGCAACACTAACAGCAGGAGCACTAATAACTGTCAACTCAACCAAAACCGCAGCAGCAACAGTACTAACGACAATCGCTAACAAGAATAGCACGCACAGTAACAACTAAAGGGCGTCACGTTAGCCTGAACCCTAACCGTCTCTCATTGTACGGCCGCTGCACCTCGTATGTCGAGATGGAAAGCGGTACTGTGCTTTCTCTGCTGTCTCTGCCCTCTGTCCCCCATCTGCTGCCCACGATACGATAAAATGATACGAACAGAGGATCACAAACCGGGCTTGAGCTTTGCGACGTCGGAGAGACCAGATATATGTTTATATGATTTCTTCATAAGTAAAGGCCCCGCCCACAAAAAGTGTCGCTTCGACGTGTATCTCTGCTCCATTGGTTAGCTATCCTTTTTCAATGAGCTTCCAAGCATTGAGCAAGCCAGGATCAATGCAAATCAATAATGCGAACACCGGACCGATGTCCGATCACTTAGCGCTCATGCTACCGAACCTATTCGAGCGGAACCTTGTCGACCCTCTCATTTCTTGCACCAGCAGTTTATAAAGCGGTGACATGAACCTCCCGAATGTAGCTTGCTCTGCGGTGACTACAACAAACAATTGTCCTTTTGCTTGCTAATCTTGGCTGTCCGTTTTTCTTTCATCAGCCATCATCTACTCTATTTGTCATAATACGAAGACATATACATACGAATATCCATATCCGTACGAACGCTCATACATACACCCAAGTAAACATGTATACTGACTGTCCGACGAACCTGTATGTGTATGTACATGGATACAGAGGCGCGCGCATCCACACAACCATATACTCCGACTAATACAAATCATATCTAAATAGAATGGTATTCTAGCCAGCGCGTTTCGTGTATGCAAATTAATAGCTCGTCAACGCTCCCTCTTCGCCAGCAGTATTCATACAATGTTGTAGGCGGTGGCGGTGGAGGCGGAGACGCCGCCGCTCCTGAAGCGCTGAAGTCTCGGTTGGCGGATAATAATCAACAACAGCAACAACAAATCACCAGCGGACCAGATAACCCTTCCTCGTCTTCGTTGTGTTCCTCTTGAATCTCACCCCCGTTGTCTTCTCTCGGGGGGAGCGGGAGGAGGGGGAGAAGTGTTGTTGTAGCTATTCTTCTCTGCTCTCCCATCTTGTTAGCGATCCTCGTATGGTAGAGGGGGTAGTGGTGACATACATCAGGTCAGGTCGGATTCATGGTCGATCCGGTTGCCTGCCAGCCTGGCTCAATATAGCGTCTCACTGTCTCTCAATCTCGCGGGCGTCCCGCACGGCGGCCGCCCGAAGGTTCGTCGTTGTCAGCTCGTCCGTCATTCGGGAGAGCAGCTAATGTATATAGCTACTACTACTACTACTAAAGTTTTCGGGCCGACCCTCAGCCAAGATTTAACGTCCACGGAACTGTTTTTCACATTGCTTCATAGACGGACTACCCCATAAATACAAATCGGTGCAACGGTGGGGCTCGAACCCGCGCACCTATCTGGTGTCTCCTCCAGTTGCGAGGCGCAGACTTAAGCCACCACGCCACCGGCCTCGACACAACTATTACTATTACTACTACTACTACAACAACTACTACTAACTACTACAACAACTACTACTACTATTCCTACTACTGCTCAATTCGGTTAGCCTGTTGATACAAAGACAAAAATGACTTTAGACTAGGCAACGGCGGTGGTGGTGGTAGGTGGAGGTGGAGATGGAGGAACACTGGCCGGCGCGCCATCCAGCTAACGAGCCAGCCAGCCGAGCAATGAGCCACGATAGCGTTAGCAACAGTATTCATACAATACAATTACTCTTTTGCTAGGACGACGATGACACTGCCGCGCTGCCGTCCCTGCCTACTTTAGGCGAGAGCGGTAATAGCGGCCCGGCCGCCCGGCTCATTGCTCTAAATCGAGACTCGATTCGAGTCGGCCATCCTATCTCCAAATGCCGCCGACTCTTGTCGGCGGATCGATGTCGATTTGAATTCCAATTGGCTTCATTGTGATGCTGCTGTTGCTGCTGCTGCTGGATGATGGTGATGATTATGATGATGATGATGATGTGTATTCATTTCTGCATCCAATCAAGTGAATTTATTCAGTCAGTCTTTCAATCATTCACTCTATCACTCACTCATTCATTCATTGACTGAGTCGCTTAGTCGCTCGGGGGGGGGGGGGGGGTTCGTTGTTGGTTTACTGGTTCGCTCGTCCGCTCGCCGCTCTCCCTCCCCCATCACTACCCCACTACGTCGGTCCCCCACTGATGACGGCGAAGAGTTGGTTCGGCTCGTTCGTGTGAAGTCGATAATGATGATGATGATGATGTGATGACACGCTCACGTCGCCAGCTACGACAGCAGAGGCAGGGGCGGTGGCAGTGGCAGATACAAAGATGATCATAGAATGATACTCACGTCGTTGTTATCCTTGTCGTCGTCGTTGTTGTTGTTGTTGTCGTCGAGATTGTCGTCGTCGGATTGTTCTCCAACAATGGCTTCGAGTATGTTGGAGGAAAATTCAAGAAAGAAGAATAAACAACAACAACGACAACAACAACGACAACAACAACAGCATTCAACATCAACAACAACAACAACAACCTCGAATCGGTGACGACATGCAAATTGGCGAAACGGAGACGGCGGTCGATAGAGATCAAGAGGCTACTAATATCACCACTAGTCAATGGGTCGAGCCGAAGCGGGCCGGGACCCAGCGAGCGACCGAGCTACCAATAACAACAACGGGTCTTCCGACATTTTGGGCCGCCCGACGCAGGGCCGAGAACATCTTGTCGAGGACACGAGCTCCGCCTCCCCCCTTCCACATCGATACGCGTTGCGCCCCGATCGGTTAGCTGTTGTGCGATCGAGTGCACGTTCTTACACCCCCGCCGCCCGCCGCTTGCAACATCATCATCAGCAGCAGCAGCACCGCCACCATCATCATCAACAACAACAGAGCGTGCGGGTCTTTGTACGTGTACGATGCACAGCTGTACGGCGGTGGTTTTGTGCTACGTATTGTTTTGCACGTTGCAGAAACGGCACTATTTCTGCTTCAAGTCTGTACTCGTGTGTGTATATATAGACAGGTCTAATACTTGTCAATATATATTCAGTATATTTATATATGTTTACATTTATATATATTATATATAGGTGTGTGCTTACATTTATATACTATATATATATATATATATATATATATATATATATATATATATATATATATATATATATATATATAGGTGTGTGTTTACATTTGGCTTCGAGGCGAAACTAGGAAACTAAGTAATGAGCTGAAGTAACGGCTGCGTTCACTTTAATCGGGCTTCCGCAACTATGACAATGCGACAGGCTCATCAAGTAGGTCAGCCGGCCAACCAGTTTAGGCTCGCCGCTTGGCTAGTTCAACAATAACAACAACAACAACAACAAGAATAGCAACAGCAGCGGCAGCAGCAGTAGCAACAATCGGGTCATCTGCTAAGGATAGGAACCTGTGCGCGCTCGCTCGGTGTCACACAGTGTCACAAACGTGGTGACGAACGAAGCGGCCAAGTCTTCGTTTCGACGGTGCGGCGGGGCGTCGCGCTTCTTCGTCACGTCAAAACGGCAGGTCGTTCTAGGCAGTTGAGTTGTCTCGCTCGTTGATTTCGTCTTCACTGGATTATATATATATATATATATATATATATAAATATATACATATATAGATAGATAGATACGCGTGTGCAAGAAAACGCGAGCCAAAGGAAGGTACGAACACTTGTCAGCGTAGTAGAGCATGTAGCCTCACTATGTTCCGTATGGGACAATCACACAAACAGACAGACAGACAGACAGGCGGACAAGCAGCCACAGTGTAGGAATGAATGGAAGTCTATGTAATGACGTTTATTCAATTTGTCGCAGTGACATCTAGCCCAGCCGATAACACGAAGAAGATCGCGAAGAGACAAGCCGACAACAAAGGGGACGGCGAGCGGGGTGGAGGGATAGGGAGTTAATGTAAGATTTCGGTGTTGTTGACACAACGATTGTGGACGAAACCGGAATATCATCGTTGTTGAACAACAACAACAACAACACGAACACCAACAACACCAACACCAACAACAAGTACAACAACGACAACCACAACAACAAGTACAACAACGACAACCATAGCAACAACAACAACGACAACCACAACAACAACAACGACAACCACAACAACAACGACAATCACAACAACGACAACCACAACAACAGCAACAATGACGACGACGGCACCCAGCTATATCAGTAGCGTTGGCCACGTTTATCATTTTTGTCGTCGCGGTTTCCGTAGCGTGATTATGATGCCGATGATGACGGTGATGACGATGATGATTGTCGCATCAGTTTGATCCGCCACTAGTTTGTTGTTTGTCTGATTGTCGGATGGTCGTGCGATGGCGAGAGCCAGTTAGGCGAACGAATGCACGAGAGACCAATATAGGCGACAAAGAATGGACCTCCGGCTCTGCTGCTGCTGCTGTTGTCTCCTGAACGCACAAACATACAGACAGACACATCAAGGAGGCCTCGAAGGGAGTCGATTGCCCAAAGAATAGAGAAACAGGGACACATATATAGATCGACTTAGGTCGACAGATTACTACTTCGACTTCCTCATGTTTTTCTTCGATGACTTGTTCTTCTTCGTCTTCTTCTTCTTCTTCTTCTTCTTCTTCTCTCATCATCATCATCATCATAATTCTCTAATTGCGTGTGACCGCCCGTTCTTACCCGCCTGTCTACAGCATGAAGTAGGTGTAATTATTGATACGTGGTCGTGTTCGCGTGTGTTTACAACCAACGATTTTCAACTACACATGTTGTTGTTGTTGTTATTGTTGTTGTTGCTGTTGTTGTTATTGTTGCTATTGTTGTTGTTGTTGTTGCTATTGTTGTTGTCGTCCTGTTAGTAGTAGTTGTTGTCATTATTGTAAAATCAAGAGTTATTCGACCTAGTTGCGGTAGCGGCGAGACGACTAGGATAATGGTCACAACGTAACGGCGGTGGCCGTGACGGACGGCGCCGTTAGGGCGTCATGTCGTCCGGCAATGTTGCTGTAGTGTTGTCACGGAGTGCGTGACACGCATCGGCGGGACCTGCGGACACCGGCGCGCGACACTACCGATGCCGACGAATACTAACGCCGACGCCGATGCTGGCCAAGCAGACCAAGATTCCGGCCAAGCAGACGAAGATGCCGGACGATCACGACAACAACAATAGCAGCAGCAATAACAACAACAGCAGCAGCAGCAGCAACAACAACAACAACAACACGACCCGTTGGATCCGACAAGGCAACCATTGTACTGCCACAACAGTAATCTTAGCTAGCAAACCTGCCTACCTAGTTCAAATGCACCCACACGCTAAATGCCGGTACGCTCTGATTGCTCTTTGATGCCATATATATATATATATATATATATATATATTATTGGCGGGCCTAAGCGCAGAGCTGCCTTTCTGCGCCACGCTCAGAAAAAAATAGGCGTCCGCAGTATCGTCGATCTGTCTTTTTAGGGACGACATATGCATATATGTATACTCGTACGTATAGCTCGTCGTATCTTGATTGACGGAAATTAAGTGCAGCTAGTGTGTGCCAATGAAGCTTAGAAAAGAGGCTTCATTCGAACAGTAACCAAGTTACTACGAGGTATCTTGGCCGCTTGCTTTGTTATGTTGCTAACAATGCACTGGTTGGAGCATGTGCAACGGTAAACGGTAGCGTCAGTGCTCGTGACATGGATTGTGTGTGACACTAATAGAAATGTAGTAGTAGTAGTAGTAGTAGTAGTCTTCTTGTATCGAAACGGGCGCTCGTTGTCCGTCTAGTTGTGTGGATTCAGCTAAGAAAAGCGTGATATCTATATCTACACACGTCTATCTAGACATCTATCTATGTTAGGTGACCGCATGAAGAAAGTCGTGAAAACCCTCAACAATAGGCGAGAGAAGTATCTCGACAATATATATAGATATATATATATATATATATATATTATCGTTTGCGATGGTACTGCAGTTATTCCAGTGGATGTTCTAGGTAGGACAGAAAAAAAACATAATATATATATATATATATATATACACAAATGTAGTGGGTAAGAAGGGAGGAGAGAAAAAACGTTATTGATCATATATAGAGCGCGCAAGAAATATGGAGCACTACTGACCAGATTAAGTATGGCGTTGAAAACACGCCACATACCTAAGAAAGAAATAAGAGAAGGAGAGAGAGAGAGAGGCAAAAGCCACGGATCGGGCAAAAATCCCGGCACATGTGGAGCATGAGTGGCAACAGACGGGGAGCATCTTTTCTTGCCAGAAGTTTTTCTAGTGGCTTTGGTAGTTGCGGGCTGGTGAATTTATCGTACTCGGCGTCGGCAGTCCACGCTCACATTAAGCGGCGGAGCGTCAAATAAACGGACCAAAACTCGTTTTTTTTTAATCCTCGGCAACCGTAACGGGGTTATTTTGCGGCAAGAAGTTTTTTCTTGTCTATATATATATATATATATATACGTGCTTCCTTATCTGGATACCTCTCTTATTCTAGTACTGTTGTCGTTGTTGACTTCTCTGGAGCAAAGCGAGCAGCCACTCCTTACATCCGTTGAATAGAAACCAACGGCGGCAGGTTAGACTGAGTTAGCCCAACAGCCAGTCCGGCTCAGTTTGGTCCAGTGCCCGCTTGGCTGGCGCGGCTCTGAAAGAACCTCTCCGCCGTCCAAGCCGATTGCCGCCAATAGAGACGCGGACACTTACGACTTACCACCGCGCCGTGTGATACACAATCGCATAAAGTGAAGACACGGAACGGATAGATAGTGTGCGTTTTATTATTGTTGTAGTTGTCGCTGTTGTTGTTGTCGTTGATGTTGTGATGTTTGTTGTTATTGTTGATTCCGTTGTTGTTTTTGCCGTTGTTATCGCTAATGTCTTTGTTGTTGCTGCTGTTGTTGCCATTGATGTGTTTTTTCTTTGAGCCTACTCAGCGTCGCTGAACTGAGGATTTTTTCTGAGGGGGGTGGAAAATAAACTGAGGACTGCTCAGTAGGACTCACAAGTAGGTTTCCCGTCCATCTCTGTCGCTTAGCTTGCAATATTCGTAGTAGTCGTCGTCGTCGTAGTATTGTAAATAGGCATTAGTTGTGGCACGTTATGCGCCTAGTCGCGGAAGCGGAAGCGCTGGCTTGTCTACCTAAGTGCCATAACTTTTTATCCATCCGATAACCCGTTCATTCATAAACGGCCTGATAAATGCAAACAGCGCAGTGAAATAATAATAATAATAACAAGTATTATTATGATTATTGCATTTCCTAAAGATACATCCGTTCCTCGAGGCCTCTTCCCTTCGGGAGGAACGTGTCCAGAATCATTCTCGCGTTGCCGCCTGGTTTTCTAAGGCGATGCGCTGCCTCAGGAACGATGTGGATCGTTTGTTTCCATTCGACTTCTCGATGATCTGGCCGATATTAATAATAATAATAATAATAACAATGGTTGCGGTCGAGGTGTTACGGTGCTAACGACGAGTCTAAAAGTCTAGTATCGCTGTTGCCATTGTCTTGGTTTGTCATCGCCTCCATCGGGCTCTGTCGCCTCCGTCGCGCCCAGCTGGCCTCGCGGCAGGGGGGCGGGCGAAACTACTGAACAAAATCACACGGAGAAACCCAATGAATGAATGAATCAAAAATCACTCGTTGCTATCTCTCTGTTTTTCCTCGTTTGCTTTCTTTTCCTTTCTCCCTCCTTCCATCCTCCGTCCGTGCCTACCCCTTAAATAAATCGTAATCGTATTAGTAGTCGGCCCCGAAGAATGGGGGTGCAAGGCTGACATACTCTTTTGGTAGTGGGTCGGCGACGTTGTAGTTGTCGTTGTCGTCGTCGTCGTCGCCGATAGCCAATGCCACGACATCGGCATGATGAGCGGCCATTCGAAGAGTGTCAATCAATCGACCACTACTGAAGGCCAACCAACCAACCAGCCTGTAAGTAGTACAGCACTTGGCTGCTGTTGGTGCAGACAGCTAGCTCTGAGATTTGAGGTGCTTATTCTGTCGCGGCCATGGAGACATAATCGCATCCTGTTCTGGGATCGTCCACGCTGCTGCTGTTGTTGTTCATGTATTTTTGGCCGTTGTCGGCGCGGGGTAGCTTCGGTCCTATGACGGGACCAGCCTTGGGAGCGCGGTACCAACAGAGAGAGAGAGAGAGAAAGAGGGCGGGAGGGGGACAGTGTATATGTGTGTAAGAGAGAGGAGAGCGAGGCGGAGAAAACGAGAGTCGTCTGATTATCGCCGTTGCAGCCCTCCTGCCTATGCGCCTCCCCCTTCTAAACAGCTATGCATACTGCACTGCGATGCAAAGGTGGAGCAGCTAACGAAGACCGTTCAACCGCTGTCGCCACCGGTGTTGACGAGGTTGGCTTCAACGGGATTGGCTTTGATGTTCAAAGCTTGCTCGCCAATCGTTTTATCGCGATTCAAGCGTTGCACGTGTCTTAACCTTAAAACATACACATCTTGCTCGTGTCCTTAACTTAAAACATAAACAATCATAGGCGCCATTAATTGACAGGAAGTGAGCAGATCATGGTAAAACTGGCTCAAACGTTTATACCTCACAACTGTAATAAATAAACATAATAATAATAATGATAACAATAATAAAATTCTCTATTTTGAAAAAAAAGCGTCGCGTCAGACTTCACCTAATGTTGACTGACAGTGCTTGGATGGACATATAATACCCAAGAACAATGTATAAGAACGGTCAATATTACACCATTTAGCCTTATAATGTCTATACATAATTTAGGCAATGCGCGTATATATATATATATATATATATATATATATATATATATATATACGCGCCTCAAACCGGCGTAAGATCAACAACAACAACAGCAACAACAATAAAGAAGACGATACTTCAGTGGGAACATAGATCGACAAGATGATCACAATCGCCAACGCAGGCGACACCAGATTTCCTCGGAGGTAACAAGGAGTTTCTCGGAGGCCTGGAGGTATATATATATGTATATACGGCGGTGACGTAACGGCAAGTGACCTGATGAAGAGTGCCTTACAATGATAAGTGTCATACGAGGGTACGTATAGACACGTGTAATAGTATTAGTGTGTGCAGCAAGCACCAAGTAATAGTAATAGTAGTAGTAGTTGTTGTTGTTGTTGTTGCTGCTGCTGAAGTACCAGCACGAGTCAACGTCATATAACACGGAAGTTATTCATTTTCTTTGTCTTTTTTCTCCTCCATCTCGCCTTGCTCTTTTTTGCTCTGGTTGTTCTTCTTCGCTTTCCTCTTGTTCTTCTTCTTCTTCTTCTTCTTTTGAAACTCCTATTTTTTGCTCACGCCTTGACCGTTTGCGTTTATCGGCCCATGGAGAGTAAAGTGACAAAACCTCGTTTAGATCGCTCTCGCCGCCTAAACCCGCCTGAAGTCCACCCACTCGAACGGGGGAATACGCTATGGCGGTCGCACGCACATGCTAAGGCCGCGGCAGCTGACCGGTAGCAGCAGCAGCAGCACCTCGTACTATCAAGCAAGTACCCCACCTCTCCACCTCCGTTCCTCCCCCGCCGTGTTTAAGGCCCAGCGCGGCCCGCCAGCGCTTATGGACCGGGTGCAGCCTTACTACTGTGCATAAATGTTATTAGCTTTGGGCCGCTGAGGTTTTTTGTTTTCAACTTTACCGCCACCGCCTCCTATCTCATCATCATCATCCCACCTTCCACTGCCACTGTGGCGTGTATGGGTTCTCCGGCACTCGGGCTAGTTCCCCTCCCCTGGGCAGCGACGAACGGAGCTATGGATAATCGAGGTCGTTCTTGCGGTCTCGATGTGCGACTCGCCTTCAGCTGATGATGGTGAGGCGCACACGTTTCACTCTCTGATATTCTCTCATCCTCGCCCTGTCTCTCTCTCTCTCTCGGCGAAGTTCGGTGGTGTGCTTGTTCGCAGCTTTAGTGCGCCATTTTTTGCTATTTCCTTTTGTTTTGTTTCTGTTCTCTGTCTCTGCTCTCCTCGTGCTAGCGTAGGATATGCTTGTGTATATGCGGATATTTGCACCACGTCCATCGGGAATGGACATTGCCGCATCTATCTGTCAAATACACCGATCTACAAAGGGCGCGATTCAGGCGTTAACCTTCCGCCGTTACACACTATTTGTACGAATCATGAGAGTCACTAATATCATCATCACCATCGTCATCATCGACATAGAATCCTCAGTGTGCTGAATGGGCAATGGGGGAGTGTCTGAGCTGAATTCCTCGCCACACGTCTCGATAACGTCCGCGTCACAGCCGCAAACCGCTCGAACACTAGAGAAACAGACATCTTCTATCTCGACGATAATAGGCAAAGCAGCTTCCTTCTCCGGTGGCCGCAAATTGTGCGCATCGTCAACCGCATCGTTGACTCAGTGTGTCACGTGAAGTTGTTGTTATAAAATTGTTGTTTAAATATATGCATATATATATATATATATATATATATATATATATATATATATATATATATATATATATATACATATATATACTGTCTATATCTGTATGTGTGTGTGCATCTATTATGTTAGTGTGCATGCCTACGTTTGGCACTCTAGGCCGTTGAATGGCGGCCGTTAACCTAATGCAAGTAAAACACATGCTCAGGCTACCGTTGCTCTAGGAGTTCGAGTCATTGAGACGGTTCATGATGAACTTCAAAGTGAGGCAGGCCGTCCCCTCGGCAGGTGAACGCATCACCCCCGAACACCCCCGCCCACGCCCCGCTCCGCTAGAAAGGGCGTGTACGAACCATATTACTATACGATGTGTGCTCGATGCACTTTACGCCGACTGGCCGACTGGAATTGACCGTTACCGTCCCTAAGCGATGCATCAACACTTTTTGAACTGCGCTACCAGAACAATTTATCTAACGTAGCCATATTTACAGTATATATGTATAAGTATATGACGGCCCGCACTTCCGCGTCATTACTACGTTTGTTGTTGTTGTTATTGTTGGCGGGGTTGTTGCTGTTGCAGTTGACGTCAATGTTGGTACAGCTGCTTCTGTATGATCGTGATGAGAGCCGCCATTAAGCCCTCCGGTCAGCTAATATATATATATATATATATATATATAATCTATTTTCCATTATGACATTCTTCAACATCATGTCATTTAGTGGCCCTGGCAAGCTGATCGGTTATATCTAGCCTCTGTTGATGTCATTGGTGTTATCGTTGTCGTTGTTTTTGTTGTTCGGTCGTGTCTTCTGTAAACGCATACTAGCATACTAGTAGCGATGTTGTAGAGAAACTATGAAAGTTCACTCGCTGTAGACAGCCGCTGATGTGCTCGTCCTGGAACTGCTCAGCCATCATATTTGGGTCATCGCATACGACGAGACAGCCCCAGTTGGCCAGGGGCAAGTCGAAGCCTGAAGGCCGCTAGAAGGCCACAAGCGTCGATGCTCTGGGCCTGCCAAAGAGATCGCTACGCTTGTCATCTTCGTGTGCCAAAAACACACATATATATACATATATTATGTGGTTATACTCGCGACATCATCATATACTATTTTTTGCGAACTGAAGCATGTTATATGCAGTTTCGTAAATAAACCATGTTGAGACTTCTATATATATATATATATATATATATATATATATTTAGGCCTATGTTTCGAACACGCGCTCTAGTTGAAGTCGTATTAAGATGGCGAGGCGCGAGTGACGATGACGATGATTCTGATGATGATGTGTGAGGTCGATGCTAGGTCAGATATATGGATACTACGACGCACGCTAACACTCTGATTTCAGTTCATGGCGCGCACCGTAAAGTGACGCACCTGACGTCGACGGCGATATATGTGTCCGGCTGCTGCGCTCGCATCTTTCACGACGTCTGCTCTCGCAGACAGACGTTCACCGGTAGTCTACCAGTAACTTTTGTGTCGTCGTTGTTGTTGTTGTTGTGGCTGCTGTTGTTGTTGTTGTTGTTGTTTTGACTCTAGCGGTGCTGTTGTTGTCGTCGTCGTCGTCGTCGTTGTTGTTGTTGTTTTTTCGAGCAGCATTCGTTTTTGACGCAGCCACTCGAGTCAACTTCATATTCTACGGATGTGTTTCCTCGACGCATGGTTTATGGTGTTTGTTTTTTGAGAAACTAACGAAGACGATGGTGGTGACGACGACGACGACGACGACGACGACGACAACGACGACGAAGAGTAGGCGGGGGAAGAAGGTAGTGAGGGGCAGGACGGGGGAGAAGAACATCTTCGACCTCACAAAATACTCCACAAACGCAAACACACGTACGCATGCTTTTGTATACACGCACACACACACACAGGGACGTCCACATACAACGTTACAGCCAGAGCCGTGTATATACGTAAGTATACGCGGCTGTTGATCGCCGCCCGCCGTCAACGGATGGTGATGATCATGGCGCTTAAGGTGGTGCTGGCGGGGATAGCGGTGATGGCGAATGGTGGTGGTGGCGGCTCTGAAGACCATCATGCCGCCGATGCTCTGGCGTTGAGGTTCATGACGCTGCTACTGCTGACGACGACGACGACGGTTAACGGGCACAATTTTGAACTTGGGTCGCCTTGTCTTTGGCAGAGGCCGCTGACGCCGTCATTTGATGTTGTTGTTGAAGCTGTTGTTGTTGTTGATGTTGAAGCTGCTGTTGTTGTTGTTGTTGAAGCTGTTGTTGTTGTTGTTGATTTTGTTCTCGTCATCGTCGTCGTAGTCGCCAGCGTGGCCGCCGCCGTCGCCTCGATTGCTGACGGGTGTTGTCGGAGCTTGAAGCTAGCGACTTCAAGCTTTCAAAGCAAGAAGCAAGATGACGAAGGCTAGAGTGTGAGGAGGAGAAGAAGAACAACAAGAAGAAGGAGGAAGAGGGGTGGCGGTGACAGCGCATCGCCATCATCATCGACGGTCGATCGCGGATCGCCGAAGGATCAGCTTGGACACGACAGTCAGGACGGTTCGACCGTTTAACGCGAGCCGCCTGGCCTGGCGATATACCACTGTGTGAAGGTGGATCTGGTTGACCGGCTGGCCTGTTGTTGTTGTTGTTGGTAGTGGTGTTATTATTATTATTCTTGTTGTCGTTGTTGCTGTTGCTGTTGTTGGTGGTAGTGCTCTTGTTATTGTTGATGTTATTCGATGTGCATTGACGGTTCGAGGTGCATCCGTCGACTTCTTCAAGTCTGGACTGCTTGGTCTATTACGAATCCATATATTTGCGTCAACACGCGCCCACCGCCATGATAATGATGATGACGATAGCAACGAGGGCGACAACGATAATCGTCGCCTATTGTGAGCGTCGAGAACTGGCCCGATTGCAAGCGTCGAGACATGTTTTGCACTGAATATTTGGTAAATAATTATGCATGTTGTATTTAGAAAAAATAAGCCTTTTTTCGAGGCCTAGAGTAAAACCTAATCAGCCCGGCTGATCAGGTGACTGACTGAGTTGGTGGTTCAGCTCATAGCAACACTGTTTTTTGTTGTTGCATCATTGTTACTATTGTTGCTGCTGTGATTTCTGCTGTCAGTGGGCGGGGGGTGATGTCCCTGCTCGCTCTCTCTCAGTAAACCCCATTTGTGGTTGTTACCCATTTGTGGTGTCAAACTTTATGCTTGTTCCTGTTTGTATTTTTGTCGATAATGCCGTCAGTCTGCGATCACCGTAATGGCCTACCGATCTGCAATTGATACGCTAATGGTAACAGAAATTAAGTGGCATTAGCTTTGTTTGTTTCTGATCGATACCCACTAGCTAGACCTGAAAATCAGGCAGTACGCGTGCTACGTGCTTTTTACTACGTGCTTTTATCACTACTATGAAGTAGAGGGCTACGCCACGATCATTCTCTTAACTGATGTGGACAACACTAGCCAGCCCTCCATCTTTACCCAGTCGGTACTCAATTGGAATTAAGCGTTCATTAAACACAAACAATTGACTGCATAGTGAACTTCACGTTGCAGTTGAAATGCGCAGAAACCTCGTTCGATTCTTATTTTTCAGATTGTTTGTTGCAAATTAGCCATTTATTAGACGAATACCCATTCTCTCTCTCTACCTCTTATCTCTCTCTCTTTCTCTAGATATATATATATATATATATATATATATATATATTTACGTGTCCATTCCGAATCATGGCTCGATTATTTAGCTTCCAGTAAGTTTCAGCGTAAACAAAGAAACTTTCTCTCGCGGGAGATAGATAAGAAAGCGCGATGGTCGAATGACTCGATTGAGGACGTCGACGTATTGTTTTCTCTACGAGATGTAATACAGTTTTTGTGCATCAGCAGTTTCAGCCTAGAGACGGTGAGACCCGTGTCGCGTTCTCGTGTCGTGCACCAGCTGTACGTTCGAGCAGTTGGCAGCAGAGGGCAAAACATGGCAAACAAAGATAATCTAGGGTGTCATCGTCGACATAGATTATCAAGATTCGCCACTTAGATTTTCTCGTGTGCTCCAGAGAAGCACTGACTGGCTCAAGCTGAGAAGAACCCTATGCCCATCCAGTAGTCCTGTAGTCCTGTCCAGTAGTCCTACAAGAGATGGTCTCGAAAAGTAGGTCGGCGAACGGTCGATCGAGGCATTAAGATTAACATCACTATTACTAATAAAATAAGCACAACATTAAATTTTAATGACGCTTCACGCAACCTGCTCTACCCTTAGCAAGAAATGGCTATGACAAAATAAGGCTATCTGCCTGTTCTTGCTACTTGCCTAACACACAACTGAAGAGAGAAAAGCACAGGACAGCATATATGAGTCATGAATCCAACCAAACTCAAACCCAAAAATAGTTTAATCTATATCGTTTTAAACAGAGCAGATTTCGAATTTGTAACTTTAGTTCGAGGTGTGTGCGTATGTGTGTAGATATGTCTGATCTTTTTTTAGATATGTCTGATCCGTCTGCTGCACTCAGATGAACTCCTCGCAGTTCCTTGTCGAGTTGTCTCTTTAGAATACTTTAGAGCACGCTTTAGAACACTGGCTGCACGGCCGGCCTATAGCTAAAGTTTGCGGACCGGCGAAAAATCGCCTGCGTCCGTGGACGTAACGTGCCACGCTATCGGTCACGCATTACGTCAATAACGCGGACAGCCCTGCTCACGATGCGGGCAGCGGGTGGCGGGCAGGAACCCCCCGCTTCCCTTCCGCCAGTTTTGACGCGCCAGAGACAAAAACTGGGGGGGGGAGGGGAGCGGCGTGAAATGGCCGCCGACTTTAGTCATTCGAGTGAGGAAGCGTGTGATGAGGGGCTTGGAGTGCGTCGCCCTCGCAGATTCGCAGAAAGAGCGGTCGCTCGATCAGCCTCCGTAAGTCAACAGCTTTTAAAGTAATTGCTACCCTCATTGAGCGAGCCAATATGCTGCTACCTGCTTTTCATATCAATGTACATGCACGTAGGTATGTATGTGCGAGTCCGTCGTACATGCACGTCGTCGCTGTGCTGCACTGTTGAGCTCCATGATGATGACAATGGAGATGATGTATTTGGCGGCTACCCCGTCATGCCTGCTCCGAGAAAGAACCCCACACACATCCTGTGCACAAGTGAGTTCGATGACATCTTGCCCCGTCGTTCTGGGTGTCAGCGTTGCTTGGCGGCGCAGTCGAAAAGTGGAGTATCGAAGCTCCCCACTTGTGATGCCGCTTGCTGCAGAACTACATATTTATTCGTCAGGCAATCGCCGGCTGTCGACAGCAAGGACAGCGTGTATAGACTAAAACATATGGACTAAACTTAACACTTGTGCGATTACCATCGACGCTTCATCGACATGTGAAGCGCTACGTGAAATAACACATGCGACAGGGAAGCGGCCCAGAGGGAGCCGCTAGAGAGACGATGTCCGGCCCCGTGAGGTCGAGTTGGGTGGATGACTCGGGTAAAACGAGCTCTTTCGTTGAGTTGAGGACTCATCTACTACTCAGCGCTTCTGTAGCGTGGAGATTTTCTCCAACAGGTTTGGCAAGCTCTTATCGTCTCGTGTTCGTATGTTTTGTTCTCTCGTATATCTCTGTTCCCTGCAGCGCGCCGCGTCATCATCACGCATGCTTTCCTCCCCCACCATCTTCTCTATGTGCGCCGCTGTATGCTGCTTGTAAACGGTTTGTTGTTCATTGCAGTTGCATTCGTTTTCTCTGAACGTGTTTATCCCGTATATTGTCATCGCAGCCGTAGTTTGCTTGATCACCGATTGCCGCCGCCATTTGAGGCAGTGTCGTTGTCGTTTTAACATTCGTAGCACCAGCGTTACATATTAACTCACCTAACAGCTATTGAAATGCAATGTAACCTTTGCACTTACTGTAGTCTATTTATGTATCATTGTTTGTATTATCATTGTTATGGTGTTACAAACTTTACTACTGTTTTTTTCGCACTATTCAGTGCTGTGAACTCTGTAGGTTGCACGTTAACTTTGCTCATTTATTTTTTTTACCACAATGTTCTACTTGCATTATAAATGGTAAAAGCGAAAATTTAGTACTAGTAATACTAGTACTACAAATAATAACGGAAAACGTTATGTGTTCCGAGTCGTCGTAGAACTGTTGCATAATTCACAGTGCTGAGAGGTATCCACTGCATTCATTTTTATTCGTTTGCTTATGTCTATCTCTAGCGCTGCCTCTGCAGTAGTAATTTTTGACCGTATTAGTGTTACAGTTATCGCTTTTTCTTACTACCAAGGACCTAGCGGTACACGGTGGATTCGCCGAGATTCGAGTTCTTCGTGTCTCGAGTCTTTTCCTTGGGGGTTAGTTCTCCCTTCCTTTATTTTGACTTCACCGTCGTGTTCTCTTCCCCCCCCCCGCCGCTCCCTTCCTTTTGAAGCACTTGAAGGCCTCAAATCCTGACAGAACCAGCTGCTCTTTCATACACACTCTATACACGATTAGGTTCAGCTTCTGGTAACTTTTTGATTGAACTCCTGCTGCGTCTGCAACTCTGATCCAAGCTCGCCAGCTCACAAATCCAGTCCAATAGTGCGTATTAAAATCGACGCATTCCATATATATATATATATATATATATATATAAATAACACAGTTACATATATATATATATATATATATATATATATATATATAACACAGTTGCACATATATATATATATATATATATATATATATAAAGAGAGAAACTTTTATAACAAAGCTGTACGTACGGCAGCCTTTATTGTAATTAAAGCTGCTGACTTTAAATGGACGTCATCATACCGTCCAAAAGGCTCTGCTCGCGTCGTGTATCGACGCAGCAACCGTGGTGTTTGCTGCGACCGTTCGTCATTGGTGCATCGTTGAGAGATTTTAAGAATCGTGGACAGTTCGGTGGGCAAATAAAGAAGACGGGTACGATTGAGTACGAACGCGTAGAATGCCCGAACTTTGGCGACGTGAGAACGAGCACAAACTAAGTGTTCGGACATAGCACCAACAAGTCGAATAACAACAACAACAATAGCAACAACTCGAACAACAACAACAGCAGCAGCAGCAGTAGGAACAACAACGCGGCTGAATGTGGATCATCGCTGCTGTCGGCGTGTTGCTTCAGGTACCGCCGTGGGAAAGTCAATAATAGCAACAACATTTGCAACAACAACCACAACAACAACGATGACGACAGCGGATACCCAAGATACACACACACAAACATATATATATATATATATATATACATGCGTATATTTGTTGCTGCTGCTATACGTCGGGGATCTACGTCAACTGAATACGCGTATACTGTTGTCCATTGTACAACCGGCTGAACCCCGTCAGCCAGACGACGATCTGCTACGTGAGCGTGTCTGTCTGCGCCAACACCCCCACGGCCACAACGTCTACGATGACGTGCATACGTATACCCCCCTTCAATACGTGTATACACATACATACATACATACGTATGTATCTGCACGTATTGAGGAGGGGAACAACATCGATGAGGTGGAGGAGAAGAAGAACAGAGTGAGATGGTGTCAGAAGCAGCAACAGCAGCAGCGGCGTCGGGGTTAACGCTGGCGGCGGAGCAACGTCAAACAACGGGGTGCCGCGGCCTTCTTGAAGGAAGAAAAGAAGAGCGCCTTTGGAAGCAACATCAGCAGCAGCAGAAGGAAAAGCGACCAGATAGACACATACAGAGACAGACAGTCAGCCAGTCAATCAGACAGGCTAGCTAAACTGCACAAACGTCTACATCTATTCGCTCGCTCGTTGGAGAGAGCCGCTTGTCGACGTAGCGTATTGACAACGTTCAACGTCCCGACCCAGCTCTTATTGATACCTGTCTCCAGCACTCGAATATATAGATATTCCGTTGTTCCTCGAACTGTTGTCTTATCGAAGCACCTTTTCCTCTTCCTCTCTGCCCTTCCTCCCTCCCTACCCATTTCCCTCGGTCTCTCTCTTGCTCACGCCCGTCTTTTTCTTTTTCCGAAACTTGTATGTACGATTTTTCTTTGTCACACTTGTTTGTCGTAAGTTCCTCCTACTTTGTTCGTACTTCGTTCGCCTTAGAGAAGCAGTACGATCACCGGCTGTAGCTGATACGTGTCGAGCCCGGTAGTGTGGTGCATTCCGCCTGCGCCTCGCGACCGGAGGAGAGACATAATTGCGCGGGTTCGAGCCCCACCGTTGCACATTTGTATGTATAGGGGTCCGTCTATGAAGCAATGCGAGAAACAGTTCCGTGGACGTTAAATCTTCGCTGAGAGTCAGCACAGAAAGTATTTTAGCTGATACTTTGTTGCCAGCATCAGGCCAGCGTTGGTTCGACCTGCCAGTTTTTCGCAATGGATCCTAGTGATACGTAGTAACAGTTGTTCAGTATTCTTTGTCAGCGTGGTGGTCGCCGGCGGCGGTTTTGTCATTCTTCTTAAATCTGTGCTTTGTATGTCAATATTGATAGTATTTGCTTATATAACTTTGCTATGTTAGCACCTTAGAGTGAACAATTGTTTCTCCGGTGAACGTGCAGTCCCTGGCTTTCTAACCCCAGGATCAACGCAGTGTTTAACAATGTGTTTCGAACAGATGCTGCACTTTCTCGTTGGATGTCGAGCGACAGCCTTTAACGCAAGAATATTTTTCGAAGCTCTCGAGTCTCCCGTCGAAAAACGGTTAAGGTTTCTACTCAATTAGATTTTATATTTGTATTTATTTGTGTACTTATTTCACTCGAAGTCACCGGCCAATGTGGCAGGAACAACTGCAGCGTTAGCAGCAGATTCCTCCCTGTCATTTCCAAAACACCATCGTAAAAGCCATCGTTAATAGCACACACAACTAAATAACGGGTGGTGAGGCATTTTGATTTAAAACGTGACAAAACGAGACCAAGTGTTGTGAAGACGACGCCGACGACCCCAAAATACACGAGGAACGAGGAAACATGCGTATGCATACGTACGAATTCGAGAGAGGAAACAACTAGAAATTTGTTTAAACTAGCTATGTGGTAACGCTTTTATATATATATATATATATATATATATATATATATATATATTTAGATAGAAAATATTGTAATGATTTATCACTTATTTACAATACGTTTGCACACTCGGCAGTGCTCGCCAATATATATATATATATATATATATATTGGCTGGTTATTTATACTTGAACATAGTATATTGCTTAAACTAGTCGACATTTGGGTCTGGGTGAAGGATTTTCTATGGCGACTGTCTGACCGATGCAAACGAGTTGTACGAGCTGAAGTATGCAGTAGCGTTTTACGGTTGTCTGTCAGTTTGCCCGTGTGCGGTCAGTCGCCGCCACAGGCTGTCCTACAGACCACAGCGACAGAAATGCCGGAGCGGTAATGGCCAGCGGTCAATGTCATCATCGCGTTCTTCGTCGTCGTCATCCTCATCATCACCAGCATCATCATCATCATCATCGTCCGCTTGACGCTGGCTAAAAACAACGCCGCCATATAGCCAAAATACAGCAGCACCAACGTCAACGGTAACAAGGACGAAAACAATAAAGCCAACAACACGACAATGCCGTGACAACAACAACAGCAGCAGCAATAGCGACAACAAGTGAAGACAACAACAAACAACAACAACAACAACAACAACAACAACAACAACGACAACAATAACAATAACAACAGCAACACAAAGCACAAGGACAACAACGGTATTATGACGGTCGACGACCTCAACAGTGACAATATTAGTAGTAGAAGCATCAGTATCCGCAGTAGCACTTACAACAACAGCGGAGGCAATAACCACAACAGAAACAACAACAACCGTACGACGGCTAAGGAGACAGTAACAACAACAACAACGACAGCAATAACAACAACAGCTGTGCCGCGCGCCTGTCCGAGCGTTTGTTCGATTTGAAAAGGTGCCTACGAATCGGTCGATTGGCGGCGGCGGCGTCTTTAACGCTGGTCAAACCCCGTAGTAGACGAAACCACGCGCCAGGGGGTGCTTGCTGGCTGCTGCTGCTGCTACTACTGATGCCGGTCTACGGTGCGGGGTTGGCTGATCCGATGGGCCATCCGATGATCCGATGACACCAACAACTACAACGACAACAACAGCTACAACAATGTCTACGGCTACAATTGTCAGGCGACCACAACAGCAGTGTGGCAAAAGCAGTGTGGAGAGCAGACCACGACCAACGAGCGCCACGATCATGGTTGATCGTGGCACGATGGTGGTTGCCTGATGTTGGATGTTGGCGATGGTGCCACAAGGTGCTAGAGGCAGAGCTGCGGGTGCTGCTCCTGTTGTTGTTGTTGCTGTCGTCGTCGCCGCCTTTTGTTGTTGTTGCTGTTGTTGTCGTTGTTGTTGACAATGACGGGCGTTTAGCGCTGAAGGTGGCGGCGACGGCCGCAGTGACGGCAGCGACATGTCATGTCATATCGACAACGACGGCATTGGCTGCTACTGCTGGTAACGTTTAAGCGTCATCTAAGCGTCATCCAGGATTGCTCTCTCTCTCTCTCTTCCACTCTTAGCGCCCAATCGCTCTCTTTCACCCCCACATCCTGTCGTTACCTCGAGCTATCTCTCTCTCTTTCTCCACTTTTTACCCCTATCCGTCCCTATATCCTCTTCCCGTCCCCCCGCCGGTTTATCCTCCTTTTCCCACTTTATCGTCATCGGCGTCTTTGTCATGGTAGGGTAAAACTGCCGTCGAGCGTCAAACGTTGGTCATTTGACAGGGACCCTTGACAGTGGCGGCAGCAGCGACCACCTTATCCTCATCAAGGCATGGCAACAACACAGCGCAATGCGGCGTTCGTCGGGAACCACCATGTAGATACCTACCAGAACCGCAGATCAGAAAACATCTTGAAGGAAAAGCCAAGCGCGAACCACCGATACGCGAGTTACAAAGTGGTGGTGGTTCTGTTGCTGTTGCTGCTGCGACTGTTCGTCAATCAAGTGAAATTGTTCGTCCTCAGCGTCCTCTTTGAATTCGCTGTGTGTGGAATGGGTGTGCTGAAGGTCGTGTTCTAATAACCGACCGGGACGCAAAGATGATGCAAACAGCGGGGGACGATGCAATCGCCGGAAACCCTCATGATTGCTCATGGAGCGCTGCTTCCTCCAACAGTCAAGTCTGCTCGAGCAATAATCTAGCTTGGGTCGTTTGGTTTTATTATTAGAGAACTACTGGTTCTAACCATATATCCTCCTTGCAATTCGAATTTCGTTATGATCGGATTCTGATCGTCTCATTTTTGAATTGACCTAATTCTGATAGCCAGTTATGGATTTCGATGGATGGTCGTTATGCGATGAATTTTTCATCTTGCAAGCTTTACGTTGTGGCCAGAATTCATGGTTAACCAAGTTTCTCCACCGCTGACCGAGCTGACGACATTGACAAGCCGTCTTGTCTCGTTGACTTGCCACTCTCAGTCTTCAGTTTCGACGAACTTCCGACCGAAATCGCTTTAAATGGTTATATATATATATATATATTTAGTATGTGGTGGCACCCAATCGTGTCGTGTCTCGCGTGTGGAAACACGTTTGACATAAGAGCAAACGAAACAAGAAAAGCAACATATATATATATATATATATATATATATATATATATATATATATATATATATATATATATATATATATATATATATATACGCTGACAAGTATTAGATCTGTCATCGATCGGATTGTTGAAGTTGGTCAGTCAGAGGGTCACACGGTTCTTCTGGTCTGCAAGAGCGGCTGACTGAACAGCAACGACTTTGCGCCACCAGCAACAACGGTAGCTAGAACAGCAACGATAAAAGCAATAGAATCATCATCAGCATCAGCAGCAGAAGCGGGGCCATGACAGGCTGTAACAACAGGCTTCCACAATGCTGTGATGTCGCGTGGCCGGCCGGTAACAATCATGACCGGCCCGGTGACGCGACCATTCATTGTGGCCGTGATCGTGGCCAACGTCGAATCGATCCATCCATCATTCAAGCAGAATAGGAAGGATATTGCTGATCCGCGTCATCGATAAGGGCTAACCGAAAATATCTTCTTGATAAGACTCGCTCGATTCTCTGTTGTTAGTAAAGTCGATGTAGACGACAAACAGAAAACCGGTTAGTTAGTAGTAGTAGTAGCACGAAATGTAAATTCGCAGCTCGGGACAGCATACTAGTACACGTATTTATAGTATATATGACGTTGCGTACGACGTACATAGTCCAGCTTCTGCAGCAAATTGACTACCATGCTTGGAAGAAGGGCTTGATTCGCGTGGCGCTAAGTGCTTTCAGTTGACTTCATTACAGCACGACAATGACGTTAGTGTGGCTATTATATATATATATATATATATATATATATATTTATATATATATATATATATACACATACATACATAAATTCAAGTGTATACAAATGTTTGCATATATATACATATCTATATATATATATATATATATATATATATATATATATATATATATATATATATATATAGAAGCACGTACACAGTGTTTTTGCGACACCCGAAACGCAATGTTATTGTTACTCAAAGTAAGTTTATTCCATTTACGTTGATGGAACAAGAAAGCTGCAACCGTTTATGTGAGGCAACATTTTATGTGAGGCTAACTTAGCTCTTCCTGTATTAGCGAAGTACTTGGGCAACCCAAACCTTAATAATGTTTGTTACCGTTGTATTCTTACTTCACACCTTTGTATGTCAGTGTACTGGAGTATGGTGTGGCGGTAGTGGTTTCGGTGCAAATGTATTATCTATACGACTGATATTGTGAGCATGATTGTTAATATGATTATTGTAAACAACTAACTTGCACAACTAAAATATCATTTTCGTTGTGGGATAATAATATTATTATTATGTCACGATTATACGAGTACATTAATCGACAAGGCATTCTTGAACGTGACAGAATGAATTTGAACTGCCATGCATTTCGTAACAAGAACAACTGTCAGGCATTTCACGATGATTCAGAATCACAAAGCAAACGATTCGGAGTTTACCAGGCGGCAGCAACACACAGGGTCTTTACGATTCGGTGTTGAGCTCGATGCCCTAATGGCGATGGTACGCATCTCGTCTCACTTCGTAGCGTCGTTGTGTTATGTGCTATAGGTGTGCTACTGTGCTTGCCAATGATGTCGACGGGGAGGTCGGCAATTATGCTCACACTCCTCTGGAGGCTCGCGGGGGGGGGGCTGTGAGGGCTCTGTCGCTGACAACTGACTTATTCAACTGACCATGATGATAAGTTCGTCGTAGCAAGCGGCAGAGGCGTCAGAGATAACAGCCGCCGTAACAGAACCAGTAGTAGTAGTGGTAGTAATAGTAGTTGTTGTTGTTGTTGCTGCTGCTGTTGATGTTATTGTTATTGAGTTTACTGTGGGTTGGTTGGCTTTATGACGGCACGCGTTCGTTGCCCCGTGGAAGAAGGAAAGAGGAGGCTGGCCAAAGAGCAGAGACAGCGGAACGATAAGTGGGAGCAGATGGGAACGCCGGGCAGCCTACGGGCCTGCGCGTTGTACGTGCCGGCTGCACGGCCTGCTGAGCACAGGAACAGTGCATTAGGGGCGGTTGGGGTTCCTGCCTTGACACACTTGATCTGCCGCGGAGGCCAACGAAGTCAGACGACGACGACAACAACGACTCTGTCGCACCGTCTAGCCAGTGTTACTGTTGTTGTTGTTATTGTTATTGAGGATGTTGTGGGTGTTGTTGTTGCTATTGTTGTTATAGACGGTGATGTTGTTGTTGTTGTTGTTGTTTGAGGGCACATGGTCAATAGAGATTACTCTCAGGTGATGCGTGATGGTGGTGATGGTCGCGGAGAGGAATTCATTTCCCCAGTGGATGATGCCCATCGGTCACTAGGTACCACATACCGGCGAAAACAACGATAGAGGAAAGCAAACTGCCAGAATGCAAAAAAAAATATATATATATATATATACGATGAGTATATTGATGAGTATTCTGCTTGCGGCCCGCGTCATCAATCTGGTGAAAGAGTGTGTTTTCACATTACGCGCGTGGCCATTTGTGTCTGTTGTGCAGCGCCTATGGCCCGCAGCACCAAGTTCATTGTAAGTCGTTTCTTGCAGCGTCGCGTTGTTTTATGCCTTCGTCAGTATCATTCGTTTATTTATTCAGTGGACATTTTCTATTCAAATGTCTGCTGCGTGCCGTGTGTTCTCTCGGGCACCAACACTAATTTCTCGCTCGACACCAGTGGTCGGGCTCACGATTCGCCATGCCTGACGATATCACGGCATGGCTTCCTTCGTTAACCTCCGTCTCTGGCTGCAGAGACGACATAACCTTAGAAGGAACCCTGATGATGATGATGATGATGGGGGTGGCAAGTACGCGATGCCTCCCCGTTCCAAATACTTTCAAAGGATCTCAACTGCGTTTGTCCTAGCGTTAAGATTTAGAACGAATCCTTGTTAATAACGATTTATTTTCCGCATAATGCATTATGTATATGCTACACATATCGGCAATCACATATAAATATATATATATATATATATATATATATATACACATACATACATATGCATACGCGCACACGTTCCGTTACAGAATTTAACGATCAACGTTGAACGTTTGATGGCTAAGTAACGGCCAAAGTCAGCTGAATTAAGCCGCTATCTCAGGAACAGCAGCAGCTGAGCATGATAAACATGACAGCAGCGGCTAACGGGTAACTAACGGCGACAGAATTGACTGCGAATAAATGACAACATGCGACAGAAGAAGCAGCAACAGCAGCAGCAGCAGCTACAACAACGGGATCAGCCAATTATCGCCAGCCAGGCCCTGTCTGTCCGCTATCGGCTGCACGCAGGAACAACCACGAAAGCCGCAACGGCCCGCTTGACCGGGGTCCGAGAAAACTGGTGGCCGCGGTGACTGGAGCGGAGTCAACGGGCGGCGGGGGCTACTCCCCCTGCGGCCCGCTGATGCTCTTTGGGCCGCCAGCGACTGCAGGGATGTGAACCCCCACACCCCCTCCGGGTCGGAGGTGGGTAGGGTAATCTGCGCCGTCGAGAGCAGCTGCCATTCGGACCCGGTCGGTAGAAGGGGAGGCGGCGGTGGCAATGGCAGTTCGCAACAGCAGTAGCAGTGTCCGAGTTGGGGTCGAGAGAACCCCAGGGCCCCCCTCCCCCGGTCACCGGTCAGTGAGCAGGGCGTCAGTATGCCGAGGGCTCAGTGCTAATCCACAACAACAGCAACAACAGCAGTAGCAACAACAACAGCAACAGCAACAACAGCAGCAGTAACAACAGCAACAACAAACACTGCTACAACTCGTACTACGACTGCTCTAGACAGAAGTCTAAATTATAAGTGAATAGAAATTTTAGTCAATATATATTGGGGATTAGAGATGTATATTTAGTGGTATGTGAATGTAAAACATTGTAACAAGTCAAGCCAGATGAACGACCAGTAACTTCCATAAATTCCAATAAGCCGTCCGACGCAATTGCGCTGATTAGCCCTTCATAAGAACAGATATATTCACCTCGGTCGACTGTTGTTGCTGTATTTGCTAGGTGCCATTTACAACAGGGGCTGCAGCAGCAGCAACAACAACAACAGCAACAGCAGCAATACCATAATAATGACTATCCATACTACTACAACAACAACAACAACAACTACTACTACTACTACTGTTAGATGTGATTGTGTAGGTGGTATCGTGAGTTGGCGGGGCCGTGTTTGAGGCAGTCTGCCAAATCGGACCAGCGAGGGTGATGCCACCGCATCGTCGTCGGCATCTCTTCAGAACAACGTGGCAGGGCAGACTCGGCCACCCTGACGGGGGTTGCCGTTGGCACGCCGCTGAGGTGCTGCTCAGAGTGAGAGACGGGGGGGGGGGGGGGGGAGTAAGAAGAAGACGGATTATCGTCGGCTAGCGATTGATTTGTAAACTGAGCCGCCAAAAAGCGTTGCGGTAGACGGAAAGCTACGCGCAGACTCGTCGCCGTTGCCGCCTCCGCCTCCGCTACAAGTACAGTACTAGAAGTACTCAAGCACATACGCTCTTCGCATACTACAGATAGAGAAAAGGACCGCGCGTGAAAGTGCGAAGCAGAGAGAGAGAACAAAGAAAGGAAGTAAGTGGACGTAGAGGGAGATCAATAGAAAGCTAGCAAGGAAAGAGAATGGCAATAGCGAAACAGAGGAAGAGAGGGAGGGAGGGAGGGAAAGAGAGAGAGACAGACACCCACGGAGAAAAGTAAAAGGCACAAGATGGGAAAACGATTGAGCGAAACGATCGCGCGCGTTGGTGCTGCTGTTGCTGCTGCTACGGCATCCTCACGCCGTAACCACGTGACCTTTACGGAGTTGACCTGCGTATTCGCGGTGTCGCGCGATAGGCCTAGACGAAGTCGGTCGTGTCCGTAATCGAAGAAGATTGAGGAGCGACGCAGAATCCAACGTCGCTGTCGGAGAGATCACAATGGCGCTGATTGGAGCCGACTAGTAGGGTTGTAGTTTACTACGTTAGTAATTGCGGTAGTCGTAGTACTAGTGTAGTAGAAGAATGTAGTCGAAGAAGATGATGAGAACAAAGAATTAGTACAACAGTGAGACCAAGAACAAGTCGCCACCGCAGCAGCCCGCAGGAGCGTTGAGAAGACGGCAATGTTGGCGCCGCCCTAGCCTGAGGCGATGGCGATGTCGATGATGCTGTTGCGGTAGTGAACATGCTACGGTAGTTAGTCTGCATGGTTATGGAAGTCTGCATGGTTATGGCAGTCTGCATGGTTATGGCAGTCTGCATGGTTATGGCAGTCTGCATGGTTATGGCAGTCTGCATTGTTATGGCAGTCTGCATGGTTATGGAAGTCTGCATGGCTATGGCAATACGGAGATGGTTTTGAAGAAGCTGGCGCGCGCGATGCCGTGAGAAGTTTCCGAGACGACGCTTATCGACGTTCAACTTACCTTAAGACGGACGTCCGTGTGTCTCCGTATCTCCGTCTACCGTCACACCGCGATGGCGGCGGAAACGTCATGCGACGTGTCTCCCTGTCTGTCCGGAGATTGATCTCCGAGTATTGACATGGCGCGTTGTCAACGTGGGGCGATTGTCAGCACGCACGCACGCTTGCTTGTTCGGCGACTCTCGGCGGACTATTACTCGCGACATCAGACTGTCAAACAAATTCTGATTCTCATTTTCTACCCACTGCTACTACTACTACTACGATTGCAATGTTATTACTATGACTACGAGACTGCTGCAATGCTGGCGGCGGCAACGGCGACTTCAATGACGTCTGGTTGTTGGCAGCGATATCGCAACAAAAAATATGACCAGCGACATAGGCAGCGTGCATGCGGGCAAGAAAGAGAGATAGATACATAGATGGAAGCAGCGCGTGACATATAGAAACATACACGAGTGTTTGCAAGCAATATTTGCGTCTCGCAAGCTGCGTGCAAAGTTGATACACATGTTCCGTAAGCTTTGAATAATAATAATAATAAGTAAGCCGCCGTAAGCCGCCGTACGCAGGTACACCTAGGTATCCATAGGTGTACGTGTATCATGGACAGCAGCCAGTGACAAACGACTGCAGCCACAGATGGATACATAACTGCTTCCTACCACTTACTGCGTCCAGTCCCCGTAAGCTGGCGGTCTTCTTGGAGCGAGTTACGCCGTGAGCGTGCAGGCGGCGTTCGGGGGCGTCCGGACATGCCGGTGTGTGTGGGCTTGTAATACGACGGGGGCAATACGACGGTAGAACGGCCCTGAACGACCTAACCGCCCCGTCCGACCCGGCCCGGTCATCCCCGGGGGCGGCCGGCCGGGCGAACGGAAGCGATCCATCAAACGCATTGACCGAACGAGCGAGCGCCTGTAGAAACAGGCGAGCTTAAGCTAGCGACCTCCCAACGCTTCGCACGCTAGAGTCGATTTGGCCACCGCCGCCGCCGCTGCCTCCAGCTCACGCAGTACTGCCATCTGAGAGAACCACCCACGATGAGCGGCGGCCGCTGTGTTTGCTGAAGACGATAACAATCACCCTTGTCTTGCCGCCTCTGATGCCGTTAACGCTTACTGCTGGCTCAGACGGGCTACCTCCGTCGAATCAGCTGTTACTGGGTGGGGGTCGGGGGCGTCGTGTGCTGAGATTATCGATCTCAATCATGATAGTAGTCTTCTTCGTCGTCGTCGTCGTTCGTCATGATCAGCATCACCACCCCCACCACCACCACCGTCGTTGTCGTCGTTGTTGTTGGTGTTGTTGTTGTTGTTTGCACCCTAGTCAACGACGCCGCCGCTGCCGAACAACCGGGTAGCGCGTCAATGGTGCTTGGAGCTGTACTGTGCGTCTGTAGTAGCAAAGCGTCTCCAGTAAATGAGAAAAACAAAACAAAACGAGTCTGGCGGGCTGGGGCCCGCCCATCACGATCACGGCAACAATAACAACACAACAACGACAACAAAAACAACATAACAACGACAACAAAAACAACACAACAACAACAACAACACGAAAACAACAACAACGGCGACGATGAGGTAGTTCGTAGAGGTGAAAAGATTTGCGCGCAGCCTCTTTGATGGCTTGACGTGTTACCGCCGCTGGGAAAGTCAAGAAAGAACGATGTCCAGCGACGATGGCGACAACAACAGTAACGCTAACGGCTGGCGAACTGGCTAACAACCAGCATATGGAAGGATATGAACACCAACACAACTATGCTGATGATTGACCTTCAAATCATCATAAAGGTCGCAAGCAGTTTAAGCAGAACTACGTTATTGAACGCTCAAGCTCATGCATAGTTGTGTAGGTGTGTGTGTCCGGGCGTGTGCCTGCGAGCGTTTGAGGTCATCGGCATGCTTATGGGCGGTCAATAGCGTGACCGTCCTCACTGCGGCGCCGCCGCCGACGTAGAATGAGAGGATGTAGCGTGAAATCTGGCTATTAATTTACGTCGAATAGATTACTAGTTCGTAGTTATGTACAAGCAGGTTAGAAAACAATACGAGCCAGCGCCTATAGAGATACCTGCTCGAGACCACCCGTGTTGCTTAAACCTGTATGTCAATCGTCATTTTGCTGATTGGAATCCGTATATAGCTCTCTTCGTATTTATTTTTTATGTCCTCGTTTAGCCTTACGCTGAAAACGCAATAGCACCTCCGATCTAATCTCCAATGGGTAAAATTCCTAGAGGAAGTGTCCACGTTTAAGCAGACACACGTTCTTCTATAACGGCCCTAGAGTTTTTGGCAAATTACTTCACGGGCTGACTTTCGTGAACAAGTATAGAGTCTTGTCGTGAAGGAGGAAACGCTTCTTCTAGTTCTAGCACGTGGCATTAAAAGCAAATAAATGGCGAATTAATTGTCAATATCAGCTTCCAAGCAATGTCAGCAATCGGCTCCTATACATATATGTAGAATTGATAAATGATTTTGATCGTTGCGGATATTTGTGCAATACGTAGCCAACCTAGATGTTTTGCGAATATAACTATCTATTTAACTACGTCAAGCCAACACCATCACATACGACTACACGTCTACCTACGTATAAACGAAATTTTCTCAGAATTAATAACATGCCTGTTATTGTGTCGTGGTGCCTTTATAGCGTATTTGTATGGTAATTCCATCATATATATATATATATATATATATATATATTATATATATATATATATAATTCTCATTATATATTAAATGTTCATACGCTAAGACATTACAAAGGCATATAAATATAATCATTACAGAGAGTCGCGAACCACATACGCAGTAGAATTGAATGAAAGCAACAACCGCACCGACAGCAACAACCACAACAATAAACACAGGAGCATCAATAATCAACAACGTAACAACAGAACAAACAGCAACAACAACAGACGACGGAAGCCGACATCGCAAGCCAACATCAACAACCCGTCCCCATCTGTTCAATTCACCACCACTACTAGCAACAACAAGAACAACAACAACAGCAGCGGCAACCAGGCAACCGAAGGCCAGTGCACGAAAGAGCACTCTAGTTTCGAATGAGGTAGGTCGCTGGCAGTTAGGGACTGAGAACGACTCGACTTTGTGAGTTTATGCCGCCGCCGCCGACTACAACAACAATTACAACAACAGTAACAACAGCACCAACAACAACAGCACAACAACAACAACAACAGAAACAACAACAACAGCTCAAACGCATGAGCTGAGAGCGCGAACAGGGTAAAGCGGGTCTACTTACTAACCAGCAGCTATCTGAATGACCGTGTGGGGATGTCGCTCGCTGCACAGCGGGCGGTGGGTGAGCTGAAAAGCAAAGCTCGGCTAGCCGCCAAAACGCTGTGCACCGGGAACGTAGCAAGCAGTCATCATTATACCCACCACCACCACCACTACCACCACCACTACCCTATCCGGTGTTGCCTTTTTTTTCAATCAGGAGATGGCGTGCGACCCTGCGTTCCTCCGTCAATTGCTTCTCCTACTGATTACTTATGTCTTACCTAGCTGCCTAGCTACCTACATATCTATCTGTATACTGTCTTTGCTTCCTTAGCGACCATCCGCCGCTCCATTCGTTTACGAGATCACGCACAAGCATTGGTTCGGATCTCGCCGATCTCGCTGTATCTTTTCTCCCCTTTCACTTTGTCTCTCTGTTTTACCTTGCTTCCTTTCTTTCTTTACTTCTCTCTCTGTCTCTCTCTCT
>QVRM01004424.1:0-28437 GCA_003439945.1 Dermanyssus gallinae | reverse complement strand
TCAATCACTTCCCTACATATTATGCTTTCTTTAATAAATATACCCACTCCTCCAAACCTATTTTCTCCTGTCCCCGTCTTTCTATTTGTCCCATACCAATTGTACCCACAAAATCCCGGTGGAACTTCTGCCTCACATAGATGTGTCTCTGTTACTATCATTATATCTACTTCTCTTCTTTCGATCAGCCTGTATAGCTCCTCCCACTTACCCCGTCTCCTACCACCTCTAATATTTAGCAATGCTATCCGTCGGAAAGGTGATTGCTTCTTTTTACCCCCTTTCCCTCTTCTATCTCGCTTTCGGTGTCTGCTTAAGATCTTTCTAGATTCGCAAGGTTGCCCATGGCTAACCTCCGGATCACATCCAACGCCCCCTCCAGTTCCCACACTTCCCGCTTTTCTTGTTTCCATTTGCGTTTGCATTCCGCGATTGCTGTGTTCTCTGTTTAAATATCGGTTGTCTTTTTGTCTCTTGAAGCCATTGTCCCCCCAGTTGCGTCCCTGATTCATGCTGTACAAGGTGTCTCTGTTTCCCCATCCAACATTTTGTTGTGTTTTTTCTCCATGGTATCCCTCCCTGTTTATATATCCATTTCCCGACCCCCAATGATTACCTTCCTGAGCTAGCCTCGCTGCATGCCTATATGGCATCTGTCCGTGATCTACAAATCGCGGTGGATATTCTTTCTGCTTTTCTTGTATATTTGTGGCTATTCCCCCTACTTTCCGAGTTGCCAATTTGATTCCAAGCCATTCACAGGCTCTCCGGCCAATAGGTCGTGCCGCCATTTGAGCACCTACCTCACCGTAGTGAACACCGTCCGGAGCCATGGCTCCAGCGGTATCCTGTATGTATTCCAGGGGTAGATATTCAAATTTAGCTGCCCGCACTAAGGGAGCTATTTTCATGTTAACAGCCCTGCAAGCCTCCCTATAGTCTCGTCCTGCTTTTCGATCAACTGTTTTTGGCAATGAGCATACCGTCAGTTTTATATTACACCTAGTGCAAAAACCTATTAATTTTTCTACTTGCTTACTGACTTCCCTAACTGCTTCCACTTCACTATTCGCCTGCATCACATCTATTAGCCCTCCATGAAATACTAACCTCTGTTCTACATTATCGAACATATCCATATCGTCCTCAATTAATTCTACAATAGCCCTGGTTGTTCCCCCTCTTTTTCCTATAATCGTTAGCCCTGTTGTACTTCTCGGAATCATCTTCTTCAATTGTTCTTCTACTCTTAATATATTTGAATCCCCAGCAATTACTACCCTTTGCCGACTGGTGGTAGCGTTCCCGGTTGATCCCTGTCTCCAGCTGTTTCTGCTGCTCTTTATTTTGCTGGCGCGTTGCTTCCTCTATCACAGCACCAACAACAACATCATCGTCTCTTCTTTGTTGTTGTACCATTCGCCGGCCGTCGCCTCGCCGTACTTCTTCTTCGTCTTCGCCCGTGTTGTGATTATCCACGTCGTCAAACTTCTTGTCCTCATCATTACGACTCAGCTCGAGATCTACCACCTCCTCTTCTGCTAGCTCGCCTTCTCTCTCGCCTCTCTTTCCCGGATCCATGTCTTTACTTGGTCCAAGCCAGCCGTTACGTCCACCATCACTTCCTCTACAGCTGTAACTCTTTCTTCTAAGCTCTCCCTCCGCTCGTCGTCAATACTGCTCTCTTCAGTAGCAGCAGTTGTAGGCTGTCTCTGCTGACGTTCCTCTACTCTTCTCTCAATTCTGCTAATTTGTTCGATCAACTCCTTCTTGTCCGCGGCATTCCTCTCCTCCATCTCCTCTAAAGCGGTTTCTCTTTCTTCAATTCTCTCAAGTCTTTTGTGCACATCGGCCATGCACGTCTCCCACTTGTTTTGCATTGCGTTCGCAATACCGCACCACTTGTCCGCTTCTGCTTTTACTTTTGCCATCTCTGCAATCATCTGCCGATGTGTAGCACAACCCGTGCAACCAGCAAATGGCGGATCTCGCACTGCCGTTCTTTTCCTGTCCATCATATTTCCACACGTGCACACTGATATTCTACTCAATGGCACGTATGTTGATGCACCACCACTTCGTGTGTTGACAGCTCCGGATATATTCATGGAGCTATCATCACCGTCAGATGACATTTCACCGTTCCTTCCAAACATGGTGCACGTGTGTTATTTATATATGCAACTACAACACTGCACGTCTCTTTGTACTTTGCTTTACACGTCCGTCCTAATGCGTTCCAAAGCACTTGTATATACACTATATACCTGTTCTTGTTTTCGTTTTCGCCTTCCAATTGTTCACTTCAAACTTCACTATATCCACACAGTGCCGGAAATCCTATTTCCAACACTCTAGCTACCACTTTTCAATGAAACGGTTCCGTTTTCCAACTCGATACACAATTCTCAGATAGTTTTCCTGGTTCAATTGTGAAGCGCAACTATGCTTGTACACCAAAACACCACTCTAAGGCAGGAACCTCCAAGAACGTGACCGCTCGCCTCGACGTTCGAACGCTTTTTATATATATATATATATATATATATATATATATATATATATACATATATATATGTATATATATATATATATATATATATTTTTTTTTTTTTTTTACCTCAAAGGTGGGACATTACATTTGGGCCTCTGCGAACTTGTGTACCGTTACGGGGGGTTCAGTGTAGGGACCAGCCAGCTCTAGAGGGTCCTTCGGACCAAGTCCGCATTGCCCCGGTGCAACAAGCGCTATCTAAAAAAATTGCCTGCGCTTCTATCTCCGCTAGCTAGAATCATGACCTTCTGCAGCATTTCGCAAGCGAGCGGGCCTGGGCCGTCAAAAGTCTCGAAAGCAAGTTGGTAAAACTCGTAAGGGTACCCGATGTTCTGCCATTTCCTCACCTTAACTGTCTCGGCGATAGCCAAAGCATTACCGGCCCAGACCGCGTCAACAGTAGCCATTAAACGGACCTGCAACCGTCTCGAACGAAGCCAATGTCAGACCGCCAGGTCTTTTCCTGACTTCCCTGTCAAGTTCGCCGGGTCTCAGCATGCACTAATTTGAATTCATGATATTCTGAATATGAGGGAATGGCATTGCTACGAAGTCACTTTGCACTCTGTGTTCAGCATTTCCCGCACTTTTCCGGTATGAAATAAAATTATATCATTAAGATGCTAAAATCATAGGGTAGCTTTTCCTATACTAAAAGTAAAGTTTTCGGGCTGACCCTCAGCCAAGATTTAACGTCCACGGAACTGTTTTTCACATTGCTTCATAGACGGGTCCCCATAAATACAAATGTGCAACGGTGGGGGCTCGAACCCGCGCACCTATATGTCTTTTCCGGTTGCGAGGCGGAGACTTAATCCACCACGCCACCGGGCTTGACCGCTTTTCCTATACTACTACTACTACTACTACCTGTAACACATTACTGCTTATTCTTGTAAGCTGGCGATTTGCAAAAGCCTACGCCAAGTCTCTAAGTAAAGCGAATATATTAAAAGCTCATGAAACGCTTCTTTAGATCTTCTAAACTAGGCACGGTGCTCCTGCTGCCTATATAGCATATTCAGTTCACTCGGACCGAGAAGTATTGATTTTTACATCTAGCATGTGGGTTACAAACCAAATCGACGTTTTTCGACGAACCATCTACAATTTATCATTGCGCGACAAGTGAGAAGACTGAACAAGCAGCTGCACGGTTGGCACGCGCAATCTTAGCAACAATAATTGGATCGTGCGCTTGTCAGACACCGCAGAATGTGGCAGCGGCCCTCAATGCCCTGGTGCTGTAGAAAAGTTCTAGCAGTCGCAGTAGCACCAGCAACAACAACAGCAGCAGCATCTCGCAACTATAGGTTACCTCATCGGCTGGAACGGATCTCATCACCGTCATGCGGCACGGATGTGTATGCGGTTGTTACGTTGTCTGTCGTGCGCCGCGAGCATAAACATTGCAAAGGCCGAATTCTTCTTCCAAGCAAAAAAGACGTGTTTATCTTATTTCGTTCTTTCTTTAACATCAACCGAGACTCGAGTCTTTGCTCACTACGGGGCAGACGATAAAATCGCGTGTTTTCCACCGAACGCTGCCATGCCCCAGCAACGGATTCTTTTTTTTTTGGTACGATCTAGGCTTAATCTAGTTAGCTGCTGGTCTCCTGCACAGCGAGTGCTTTGCGTTGCCTCGCTTTGCGTTCTTATGCGCGGAGCGAGAATTGATGCGCTGTCAGCTCACGCATGAACGGCGATGCATGGCTTTGTCCTCAGCCTGAAGCACACGACGTAGAATAACGTCTACGTATATATATATATATATATATATATATATATATATACAGGTAGTTCAACAAGTTCTTAAAATGAGCTTTTCAGAATTCGAATTTTGGCGCGCTTTCACCGCTATTGGAAACGGCAACTTTTCGAATGCTAGCAGTCAAAATATTATGGTGATTGACCGTTGCGATTTCGTTTGATCGCTTTTCCCGTGCAACGTATCGGCGTGATTTTGAAAAATGGAAAATGGAGAGTTTCGAGTGGTTATCAAGCATTTTTATTTAAAGGTTGGAATGCGACCCAAGTGAAAACTGAGTTAGACGATGTGTACGGTGACTCTGCGCCATGTTTTGCCACTGTTTCCAACTGGATTAATGAGTTAAAAAGAGGTCGCAGGAGCACCGAGGATGAAGTACGTTCAGGACGCCCAAAAACGGCAACTGATGAGGAAAACGTGGAAAAAGTGCGGAAAATCGTTGCCGCAGATAAGCGAGTGAACATTAGGGAGATAGCGGAGGCCTTGGGGATCAGTTTGGGTAGTGTGCATTTCATCCTGCACGAAAACTTGAAGATGAAAAAGCTCAGAGCAAAATGGGTGCCGCATTTGCTCAACCAAGGCCAAAAAGACGCGCGTGTTTCCGCTTCACAGCGAAATTTGGCCAAGATGTCGAAAAATCCGTCGGATTTTTGGCGCAGATTCGTGACCGTCGATGAAAGCTGGGTCCATCACTACACTGCCGAGACCCAAGAAGCATCTAGCCAATGCTGTGCACCTGGTAATGGACCTCCGAAGAGGGTGCGAACAACGGTATCGGCCGGAAAGATGATGGCTACGGTTTTTTGGGACCAACGTGGAATAATTCTGGTCGACTTCCTTGAGAGCGGTAAAACGATCACGGGAGAATATTATGCAAGACTGTTGGACTGCCTGAAGCAAGAACTCATCGTGAAACGGCCCGCTTAGCAGAAGAAGGTTGTCCTGTTTCACCAGGACAGTGCTCCCGCACACAAGTCGCGGCAAGCAACGGCAAAACTGGCCCAACTGAGGTTCGAACTTATTGAACAACCTTCCTATTCTCCAGACCTGGCTCCCTCTGATTATTTCCTCTTCGGACATTTGAAGAAAAGTCTCGGTGGAAAGCGTTTTTCCAGCAATGAAGAGGTTAAGGCTGCTGTCAATGCCTATTTTCAGTCTAAAGACGCGGAATTCTACTCAAGAGGTATAAATGCTCTGAAATCTCGGTGGGAAAAGTGTATTGAGCTTATCGGGGAGTATATCGACTCAGAAAAAATTAAAAACAAGATTTGGAAAATTCTTGGTTTTCATTTTAAGAACTTGTTGAACTACCTGTATATATATATATATATATATATATATACGTAGAATAACGTCTACGTATATATATAGCAGGCTACACACTGTAGATATATAAAGAAGTTATGCAGAGTAACCTTTCCTTATCTTAGATGTACCTAAAAAGCGAATATATATAATACATAAAGTTTGCTTACGATAGGTCGAAGTTCCGATTAGTTGTTGTATTTAGTGGCGTAGTCACACAACGTTGCCGATAATACTTTATAGTACGTATGGTTCACACACACGCTCTTTGTCGTTTATCCAAGTTTATGAATAAATGTTAGTCTGCTATTAAGCTTTGTTGTTTCATGCTGTCTGGCCTATTTTCTTACAAGGTTTTGCACGAGGTATACAGAATATTGGACGTTGCCTTCTCATCCTAAGGTGAGAAGTCGCTTTTAAATCTGCCGATAGAATGGCTAAGTCTATTACACGTAGCAGTTTTTCACCGTACTTAATATATATCAATTAAATTATAATTGCATCATATATATGCGTACAAAGTTGTAATATATATTTCACTTTTCAGGCAAGAGGGTCTTGGTGAATATAACACGTGTTCTACTCGCACTGCTCCAATATTCGTTTCATGATACAAGACATTGCTTCCACGTACATGTTCCATTTAACACTATTTAGTATTGAGTTAAAGCGAAATTAGTGGTTCCTGGTCTATAACGCAGCAGTCCATACACGGGACAGCTACAGCAATTGTCGTGCATGCGTAGTCTTAGCATCATGTCAAAAAGGCGCCAACCTCGTCGTGACTTTTTATGTTATTCAAGCATACGTAAAAAAGTCCTAGCAATTTACATTTACTAAGTTGACGTAGAGCATATATGGTACATTGATCGAAGAGTGATACTAGGAACAATGTCAGCCCTCACTGTCTATGAAGGCACCTGAATTGCCGATTTTTGTGGAAAATGCGGCAAAAACCGGGGGGGGGGGCGTGCGAGTCTGCTTACGGCTTCTTTCCCGGGCACCTAAGGGGTCCGCATGGTTCGGCAGTTATCTGTCATAGATTTTGACGTTAGTATGTAATTATAACTTTTTTTTACCGCTTTATGTTACTGGAGCAGACAATCTTGCATTGGCTTAAAGATGCTGGAAGAGTTAGAAGATGCATGGGCTTGAAGACGCTGAAAGTGCTCGAAGATGCTGGATAAGTTGCCTGTCCCATCGTGTTCAGTATTGATACTGTTAAAAATATCGCGACGGCGCGCTGTTCCGCCCATACTGGACACACCAGAATCGGGTATTCTGAGGTGTCCTTAAAATCATCGCCGCAGTGCAAGCACGCGGGAAAAGAAATGCTCCGAGATGCCTTACCGTGTTCAGAATATTGACTTCTTCGTTGCTGATGCGCAGGTGAAAAGCGGGGTAATTTCTCCGGCCTACTAGAGGTAATTTCTCCGGCCCACCAGAGGACGGTGAGCTTAAAGTCGTCAACATAAACAAAGAGGTCGGCTGCGAGGGAAAATCCCTAGTTGCAGCACTCTAAGTTATGTTTTATAACAAGAATCCAAATATAGAGCCTCGTGGCATCTCTGCAGTCATATTAAATGTTATTCATTACGGTTTTTAGATGTCTCTAACTGCCGTAAGAGATGCCCACTGGCTCATCAGATCTGCCAGCATCTTCTAGGCCTCTATGGAGCCCCTGGCTATCATCATCACCTGGGTCTCTTGATGCTTGGTTGTACGTTTTTTAGCATGTTGCTCGGTAATTTTTTCTTGAGTACTAGATCCAATTTTTTCTCTACAGTTTTCATCTGCTGCGCCCAAGTTTTGAGGACTTACACCCTCTTTTGCTTCTCCTGGTCCCGGATATGTATATTACCGAGCATTCGTTCTCCCATAGTCAATCGTTTCTGGCTTCAATAGAATTTGTCTTCAACTAGTTCTTTAAATGGCCGTTGTGTGCCTGCCGAAGAGTCTCGTAGTCTTCCTTGAGTGCCGCGAGCTCCTCTATCCTCTCCAGGCGACCCTCTTGACACGCTATCGCCTTGCTGGCTGCGTTGATCCTATTTAGCGCCACGGGGAAGTTCTGCCTGAGCTCTAGAGCTCTAACTTTGTATTATACGCCGTACGCAACTTCCTAACGTTCTCAATGAGGTTTATCGCATCTGGTTGCCCTCCCGTTTCATTTATATGTCTCCAGATCCCTTGGGTGCCGTGTCGCCCTGGCCGATGAGTCAGCGAAGACTAGACAGGCCATTCTTACGTTTTCGTCCATAAACGAGTAGCTCCGCTCATTCAACTACCTGATCCCTTGCACCGGCTTAGGTTGCCTGTTGAGAGGAGCGATAACTGTCTGACACCTAGGCCTGTGTATACCGTGATATATTCTATTAGACATCTATGAAGGCTCAGATGTGTGCCGCTACTTAGATATATACTTAGATTTAATCTTATATTTGATCTAGTATGCTATGTACTTTGCGGTACTATATTCGGTTATCTGTTTGCACGTTATGTTATACACTGTGTGACTATAAGATATATTCATATATATATATATATATATATGAGACTAAGTTTTACGATGTATGCTCCCTTTAGGCGCGTTAACAGCCGTTTAAATTTGGCTAGCCAGGGCAGGCCGCTCGGAGCTTGCCTGCCTCCCTCCACGCGGGCAGTTTTGAAGATGCTTTGTCTTCACCCCCCAACAGGTACAAACCAGTTACCCAACAGGAAACTGGTTTGTACCTGTTGGGGCTGTACGAAGTAGTGCCGCAAGCAAAAATGCTTTTTGCACTTTATTGCACTCACTCGTGGTCCCTCCTTCACGGAAACATCCAAAAGCACATGCACACCAAATTGTCCTGCTCTGTGGATTAGGCCGGTCAGTCACACTGCAGGTTGCCAAGAATGCGTTTTGCCGTAATTTCTCGTGAGCTCCGCTTGCGTGCGGACACGCTCAACTCAAATTCAATTCTATTGTAGTTCATAATAAAATTATATGTACCGAGCAGTACACTAAATAATGTACAAAATATATGTGAACACTTCGGTCAAGATGTCGGATAAACAAGTGCCTCAATAATACTCACAACACCACTAGTATGAGTTATTTCCCTTCTTCTCAATTACGCTTTATATATGAATATAAATGAAGCAAGTGATGACGCTCAAAAAATTATATATATACTTAAATATATATATATATATATATATATATATATATATATATATATATATATTTTTTTTTTTTACTTACAATTTAAGCAAAGCGAAGCTTTTTAAAAAAATCAGTTCGGCAAATGAAACTAGTTCTGATCATATATATATACGCGCAAATAGAAAATTAACAAACCTTATTTGATCCGACCTAATGGAGCCAAAGATTTTGTCACTCCAAGTCAAAATTTCTCCCAGCTATTCTATTGCTTATTTTACCAAGCGCTACGATCCTCACTAGCATGGCCACACTGGGTGCGGGCACCTTGGATAAGCCGCTAAGCTAACAGCTTTCTATTGCGTAGAGGTGGACAGAATCGGCGGATCGTTCAAGTTCGCCAGCTACTACTGGCCGTTTCTGATTGGAGCGAACGGTTCTCATTTTAATGTTTCGATCCAATTACATGCCGTATGGTAGCGTGCAATGACCACGAGTCCATCTTTCCGTTCCATCTCTCTCTGTCTCTGTCTCTTTCTGTCTCTCGCTCTCTCTACCTGTCTTCTTTTTGTTGTTCGACGCAATTGATTACTTTCATTCGTTTCTTCTTTCTTTCGAAGAGTCCAAAATAGCCTGGGGGAAATTAAGCGTTATTGCTCGAAGTAAACCTAGTGCTTTCAGTCGGCCGTTCGGCCCTCGCTGTTCGCCAGAGCAGAAATCGTTTCTCGGGCTCCGACGCCCCCCCCCGCTCCCCCCGACGTTTTGGCGCATTCTTTTCCTGTCCTACGGGGGTACGGCTTCACAACCCATCTTCCGTCCCTATTCGTTTAACATCGTATAGCCAATAAAGTCCGTACCGTCTGTCCGACAGCCCGCCTGCCCAGAGAATCTTTCTCCTACTCTTCTATTGCTTCTAGGTGGCATGCGGAGTTAATCACGAACCATTTGCGTAGATTTGATGAGCCTATGTCATGTGTGTTACGCCACCTGGCTCTCGATGTGAGAGCATCGAATTCCGTGCGATTCGGCCCGATGCGGGGCGGTGGCCGAATCAGCAAAAACGAATGGTAACTGTCCCAATTCAATTACAACAAAACTGCGGTAGGAAAATGAGCAGTCGGAAAGACTCTTCTACGTACCTACATATTATCAGTATTTCGACGGGTCAACAGAAATTCAGAAATAGATCGAACAGAGCTGATTGTCTCGACTAGCATCAACGGAGGAAGCGTATCGAGTGGGTAATGTCTCATCTAGGCAGTCATAATTATGGCACTCCCCTCCAATAAGATCGCATCGTTGGAGGAACTACACGGGAAGATCAGCAAACGCCGTTTGCTCGACTAGTTGTGAATGATATGTAGAGCTAAAACGTTTCACTACAAGGTCTGCGCCTAAAAGGCACAATCTAGTGACCCGAAGGAAGTTCGTTATGGTACGCACCGTTTATATCCAGACTAAAACAGGAAAACACTAAATAGCTACTAAAATTGCACCTCTTCTATAGAATTATTAGAAAGTGATTTGGCTTCCTGAGCATACAATGCGAGTTTATCTACCTTGGCTACAGACCAACGTGGAAACGATCCTTCCTTCTTGCAGTCTTCTGTTGGTGTCTAAAAATGTAAAACGTACGATACGGTATATAGACCCATAAATAATCTATATAAACACGCACCAAGCAGACGGAAATGTTAGGCAAAGGAGGTTTCTAGATCCTAGTAGAGCTCTAGAATTGGCGTCATAAATTCACAAGGATCCTTCGTACATACATACTGTCACGTTCGTACCGAGATGGAGCAAAAACATTTTATAAGATGCCAAATGTAGAAATGCAACGTCGAGTTCTATACGAACTAAAGTATCAAATACGTATTGTTTATTATACTCGTCTATTATAGTGTGTAAAATGTATTTGAATTTTCTAACTGCAATAATCGGCCGCGTTGCAACAAGTGTCGTCGTTGTGGTATTTAATATGCTACGTGCTTTAATCCAGAAGCTTACGCATTGGCGTGCCGTATGCAAAAATGCTCATTGACTTGCTCATTCCAGATTTAAGGACAAATGAATGTTGCGTTTAATATTTGGTTATCTCCTGTTGTTCGATGCTATTTTTATTTGTGTTTAAAGGATTTAAGACAGTCTTCTCTATTTACGCATAGGTCTCTTGGGCTCAGTTCACACAGTGAATTCGATGAGTGAATTTGGTCTATCAATATTTAAAGATTTTGTCTCCAATCTTTGATAAAATATGCCACTCCAGCCCGTCAAGAATTGCACCACTGAAGACGCCTACTAGGCTCGTTGCTCGCTTTAGAAGATTCGTGTACTGAAGCCGAGCGATGAGTTTGTGATGATTCGAAGTGTTTAACAGGTATATTAACAAAGGCGTTAAGCTTTAAATCGTGGCAACAAAGGATTCTGTCAGATCCCATCTCCTTGCGTATTGCGATCATCTTTCATTTGGGGTCGGAGTTAAACTTTCTACTCCAACTCTTTAATGAGATGAGCGGTCACACCCATGACGACACTAAACGGCATATTTTTCCGAACCAAACCGTTTAAAATTTGGATATGTCGCTTTGAGGTAACGTCGTGAGACGTCCAGAGATGCGATGGTGTTGTCGTTCGGCTCATCAAACAGTGGGATGGTTGTGCTCAGGCCTCTGGTGATAGGTTTTAAATAAAAAAAAACTTTAATTATACCTACAGTGTCGTTTCGTACCCTTTCATTTTGATTATATATATATATATATATATATATATATATATATATCTGTCACTTGACATACATAAACAGGCACAGGTTGTACAGGGCGTGCTGTCAGCATAACGCTGATCCGGTCCGGAGCATGGACAGGGAGAATAGAGCTCCTGAAATGAACGGTGGCGGAGAATGATGGTGGTAGTGATTAGTTGTCTCAGTAGAAGTGCCGGTTATAGTTACAACAATTTCCATCGGCACTACGTTCGTTTTACTTTGCTGCGGCCAAAACTGGAACAGTGTTTAACTACTATTAGAGTCGTTCGAGTAGTTACCTGAATATACCAGAGTGCATTCGAGCATGTCAATGTTGGTTAGAGCGTTAGTAGAGACTAGAAGAGTCATTTGTACAGATATTGTCGACAAACTTGCGACCGTCTGGAGTACGTCGAATGCTGGGTGCTCTGTAAACGTTCAGCGCATCTGCGAGGGATGCGTGTCGTTTCGCACGGCGGTTTCGATGTTTGAAGGAATCCTCAAACCCTGCTTAAGCTCTAAGCCCCATCCGGCCTGCTGATCAGAACCTGTGCACTGTATATGCAACTAATTATATGTTTTTGGCTATGTGCAAAGACCGCCCTGCTTTTGTTGCACTGGCTAACCGATTCATACACATCATATATATTAGTCGTGCAGTTGGTATATTTATGGGTCAGGTGCCTTTGTTTAACTGTCAGACACTGTAGCTAGTCGTGTGCTGTCAAAGTCACTCACTCACCATCGCATATCAGTTGGTCGATAATGCCATATATACGCCCTTTACATCGGCGCCTATATGGCATCGTCGTTTTCTATGTGTTCAACACGGTGTGTTTACGGGTTGAAGTAGTGGTTGAAACAGGGAGGGGGGAATGGCGGCTTTGAGTAAAACTACACTCAAGACGACAAAAGCTAAAAAAGCGAAACTTCTTGCGGCTGCTCGTGGGACTGTTACTGCATTAAAAGCGTTCTCTCGTTTTGCACTAGGATGATTACAAATGTTCACAATATGGATGCATCGAAACCAACGGCTAACGGTTAATATGTAACAAATATCGACATTAATGCTAATGTTATACTTAGACGTTTTGTGTAGCTGAGTTGCCGCTCTATGTGAGAAACTCAATTTGGGACGTTTCAGTCAGCTTTCAATTAAGAGACGGCCAGATAAACGTTTTAAAACTTTTTAAAAGCCTCACGAAGAATCGACTACGACTTTGGGTGCAAGTATGCGTCAGAAAAGCCAGCATTCGGTGGGTACGCTTAATCGCACTATAATGATCGTCATTAGTTTTGCGCGTTTGTGTGTCGCGGCCCAATCCATAGGACAATTCTCCTAAATATACATATATTTACATCTTCTACACAACTATGTCATTTTAATTTGCGCACGATTACACAGTTGCAGCTAAACTGAGATACAAGGCAGGCGTTACACTTTTTTTTGACAATCTGTAAGTTCTACCTAACATTAGGTATGGCTGTATTCCAAGTAAGCTTCTCATCCTTACTATTTAAAATTATTATAGTGAAAGGTAGTGAAACCCGTCGTCTATTGTTTCGGTACCGGTAATAGTAGATAAAGATTAAATGGACGTACGGTTCCCAAAAGGTTATTGACGTAAATGTTTCTGCGGGCAGACATTATGGCGCTCACTGTGTTGACGTGACTGATCTTGCAAGTTAGCAGAGTGGTGAATGGATGCTCGTGGTCAATGAAGATACTACCAGACTATAGGACTACAGCGGTATCGGTTCCAATTGAGAAAGCCGTGTTGCAGTTCAATAGGCTTCTACCGGCCGATGTGCTCCTTTAGTCGCGTATCACGTTATTGTGTACGCGGGAGCTCTAGTGACATGTTACAAATGCTTGAGTTTGTGTTATACTGTACCTTGCTACCGTGATGAGCCTGAGCGTAAAAAAATGTGGACAAGCTAGATATTTGTCTCTCAACTGCAATCAGAAGGCGCTATGTGTAATGTGCGGAGGGTCCCTACACATCGTCTTCGATGATATTCTCTCCTAGTACGTGAAAAAATCGTCTGGCTCCAGAATTTGCCTAAAACTACCTGGATCAATAACTCTCCATAAGAAGAAAAAAGCGCCCCAAAGAAAAAATAAGATGACTCATTTTACGCCCTTCTTCGGGACGCCGCCACTTAACTCTGTTTCTTGTAAACTAAAGGGGACTTGATTTGAACATCATGTCCTTATTAAAACACTTTACGAAAGTTTTGAGTGCAGTGTTCATCCTTTTGGTGTTGGCGCCTTTTACTTTCACTCTGGAGTTTTTTTTTATAGTTATCTGGTTTAGGTCTTTCTCATCTCGAAGTACGACGCAATCACCTGTTTTGTTAATACATTTGGTTTACCCTGTTAATAATCGAAATAAAACGGTTACCAATTTTGGGATGACGTCAAGCTTGGGCTCAGTAGTTAGCACTTATCCACGTAAATGGCAGCTATCAAAAGACTAAACGAACTCCGGTCAACTCGAGTCGTTAGGTAAATTTGTAGAGAATGAGGGAGCCTCAAAAGTCATATTATAGGAGGTTGTTCTCACCATGTTACTTGTCGGGACACGCCACGTAATATATTAGACGAGTTGTTACCAAAATGCTCCTCTTAACTTTGCAATATTTTGAGAGTTGCTAACGTCATTTTCCTATTGGTTCTGCCACTTATTGACTATCTATCGTTCCTCATCGCTAGGGGTTCTTCTTTGTTGTAGGCAGCATAGTCAGACTCTTGCGGGTTCGTGTATAGATCATATTGCAGTTTCAAACTCCAAAAAATGCACCACTAACCACCGCGGCTCTTAGGACTTTGCGGTTTGCCGACCGTTACCCGGGTATCATGTTTTTTTCTCACAACGCTGTAGCTGTCGAACCCTTAATAATAAAAAAACACAATAGAGCCAAAATTGACAAATTCCCTAGCCATGTTAGAAGAGCTTGTTGGTTGGCTTTATATGATATATATATATATATATATATGTAAGTCGTTCGACTGTGTCATTTTCCTGTTGCCCACCACTGCAATTTGCCCAGGCACCAATTGTATTTCTTTCAAGGTTACGGCGGTTGCGTCATTATCTTTATAAAACACATAGTTGGCACCGAACAAAGAATTCGTTAGGTACGAAGGCCGCCTATCTAAACAGTCGTAGCCGCTACCTCAAAGCAATCCCAGTAGTGAGGGAAAATCGTTTCGAAGAACTGCATCGTGACACCCCTTAGTTATAGAAATTCACCAATATAACCTGTGATAGAGATTAGAACCAGCTCGTTCTAAGAACCGCGCTCTCCTTACTGGTTCTTAGAACTGGCTCGTTCTAAGAACCGCGTTCTCCTCACTGGTTCTTAGAACCGGCTTGTTCTAAGAACCTCGCTTTTTCTTACTGGTTCTTAGAACCGGCTCGTTCAAAGAAACGCGCTTTCTCTTACTGGTTCTTAGAACCGAGTCGTTCTAAAAACGCCGTTCTCCTCACTGGTTCTTAGAACCGGGTCGTTCTAAGAACCTCGTTCTCCTCACTGGTTCTTCGAAACGGCTCGTTTTAAGAACCGCGTTCTCCTCACTGGTTTTTAGAACCGGCTCATTCTAAGAATCGCATTCTCCTCACTGGTTCTTAGAACCGGCTTGTTCTAACAACCGCGCTCTCCTCACTGGTTCTTAGAATCGGCTCGTTCTAAACACCGCACTTTTTCTTACTGGTTTTTAAAACCGACTCGTTCTAAGAACTGCGTTCTCCTCACTCGTTCTTAGAACCGGCTCGTTCTAACAACCACGTTCTCCTCACTGGTTCTTAAAACCGGCTCGCTCTAAAAACCTCGTCCTCCTCACTGATTCTTAGAACCGGCTCGTTCTAAGAACCGCGCTTTTTCTTACCGTTTCTTAGAACCGGCTCGTTTTAAGAACCGCGTTTTCCTCACTGGTTCTTAGAATCGGCTCGTTCTAAGAACCGCGCTTTTTCTTACTGGTTCTTACAACCGGCTCGTTCTAAGAGCCGCACTTTCTCTTACTGATTCTTAGGACCGGCTTGTTCTAAATACCGCGTTCTCTTCACTGGTTTCTAAAACCAGCTCGTTCTAATAACCGCGCTTTCTTTTACTGGTTCTTAAAACCGGCTTGTTCCATTGTTCCAAGAACCGCGTTCTCTTCACTGGTTCTTAGAACCGGCTTGTTCCATTGTTCCAAGAACCGCGTTCTCTTCACTGGTTCTTAGAACCGGCTCGTTCTAAGAACCGCGTTCTCCTCAGTGGTTCTTAGAACCGGCTCGTTCTAAGAACCGCGTTCTCCTCACAGGTTCTTAGAACCGGCTCGTTCTAAGAACCCCGTTCTCCTCACTAGTTCTAAGAACCGACTCAATCTAAAAACCCCGTTCTCCTCACTGGTTCTTAAAACCGGCTCCTTCTAAAAACCGCCTTCTCCTCACTGGTTCTTAAAACCGGCTCGTTTTAAGAACCACGTTTTCCTTACCTGTTCTTAGAATCCGCTCGTTCTAAGAACGCGTTCTCCTCACTGGTCCTTAGAACCGGCTCGTTCTTAGAACCGCGTTCTCCTCACTGGTTCTTAGAACTGGCTCGTTCTAAGAACCGCGTTCTCCTCACTGATTTTTCGAACCGGCTCGTCCTAAGAACCGCGTTCTCCTCACTGGTTCTTAGAACCAGCTCGTTCTAAGAACCGCGTTCTCCTCACTGGTTCTAAGAACTGGCTCATTCTAAGAACCGCGTTCTCCTCACTGGTTGTTCAAACCGGCTCGTCCTAAAAACCGCGTTCTCCTTACTGGTTCTTAGAACCAGTTCGTTCTAAGAACCGCGCTTTTTCTTACTGGTTCTTAGAACCGGCTCGTCATAAGAACCGCATTCTGCTCACTGGATCTTAGAACCGGCTCGTTCTAAGAACTGCGTTTTCCTCACTGGTTCGTAGAACCGGCTCGTTTTAAGAACCGCGTTCTCCTCACTGGCTCTTAGAACCGGCTCGTTCTAAGAACCGCATTCTGCTCACTGGTTCTTAGAACCGGCTCGTTCTAAGAACCGCATTCTGCTCACTGGATCTTAGAACCGGCTCGTTCTAAGAACTGCGTTTTCCTCACTGGTTCGTAGAACCGGCTCGTTTTAAGAACCGCGTTCTCCTCACTGGCTCTTAGAACCGGCTCGTTCTAAGAACCGCATTCTGCTCACTGGTTCTTAGAACCGGCTCGTTCTAAGAACCGCGTTCTCCTCACTAGTTCTTAGAACCGGCTTGTTTTAAAAACCGCGTTCTCCTCACTGGTTCTTAGAACCGGCTCGTTCTAAAAACCGCGTTCTCCTCACTGGTTCTTAGAACCGGCTCGTTCTAAGAATCGCGTTCTCCTCACTGGTTCTTAGAACCGGCTCGTTCTAATAACCGCGTTCTCCTCACTGGTTCTTAGAACCGGCTCGTTCTAAGAACCGAGTTTTCCTCACTGGTTCTTAGAATCGGCTCGTTCTAAGAACCGCGCTTTTTCTTACTGGTTCTTAGAACCGGCTCGTTCTAAGAACCGCGCTTTCTCTTACTGGTTCTTAGAACCGACTTATTCTACGAACCGCGCTCTCCTCACTGGTTCTTAGAACCGGCTCGTTCTAAGAATTGCGCTTTTTCTTACTGGTTTTTAAAACCGGCTCGTTCAAAGAACCGCGCTATTTCTTACTGGTTTTTAGAACCGGCTCGTTTTAAGAACCGCGTTCTCCTCACTGGTTCTTAGAACCGGCTCGTTTTAAGAACCGCGTTCTCCTCACTGGTTCTTAGAACCGGCTCGTTCTAAGAACCGCGTTCTCCTCACTGGTTCTTAGAACCGGCTCGTTCTAAGAACCGCGTTCTTCTCACTGGTTCCTAGAACCGGCTCGTTCTAAGAACCGCGTTCTCCTCACTGGTTCTTAGAATCGGCTCGTTCTAAGAACTGCGCTCTTTCTTACTGGTTCTTAGAACCGGCTCGTTCTAAGAACCGCGCTTTCTCTTACTGGTTCTTAGAACCGACTTATTCTACGAACCGCGCTCTCCTCACTGGTTCTTAGAACTGGCTCGTTCTAATAATTGCGCTTTTTCTTACTGGTTCTTAAAACCGGCTCGTTCAAAGAACCGCGCTATTTCTTACTGATTTTTAGAACCGACTCATTCTAATAACCGCGTTCTCCTCACTGATTCTTAGAACCGGCTCGTTCTAACAACAGCGTTCTCCTCAGTGGTTCTTAGAACCGGCTCGTTCTAAGAACCGCGTTCTCCTCACTGGTTCGTAGAACCGGCTCGTTTTAAGAACCGCGTTCTCCTCACTGGCTCTTAGAACCGGCTCGTTCTAAGAACCGCGTTCTCCTCACTAGTTCTTAGAACCGGCTTGTTCTAAAAACCGCGTTCTTCTCACTGGTTCTTAGAACCGGCTCGTTCTAAGAACCGCGTTCTCCTCACTGGTTCTTATAACCAGCTCGTTCTAAGAACCGCGTTCTCCTCACTGGTTCTTAGAATCGGCTCGTTCTAAGAACCGCGCTTTTTCTTACTGGTTCTTAGAACCGGCTCGTTCTAAGAACCGCGCTTTCTCTTACTGGTTCTTAGAACCGACTTGTTCTACGAACCGCGCTCTCCTCACTGGTTCTTAGAACCGGCTCGTTCTAAGAATTGCGCTTTTTCTTACTGGTTCTTAAAACCGGCTCGTTCAAAGAACCGCGCTATTTCTTACTGGTTTTTAGAACCGACTCATTCGAATAACCGCGTTCTCCTCACTGATTCTTAGAACCGGCTCGTTCTAACAACAGCGTTCTCCTCAGTGGTTCTTAAAACCGGCTCGTTCTAACAACAGCATTCTCCTCACTGGTTCTTAGAACCAGCTCGTTCTAAGAACCTCACTTGTTCTTTGAACCGGCTCGTTCTAAGTACCGCGCTTTTTCTTACTGGTCCTTAGAACCGGCTCGTTCTAGGTACTGCGCATTTTCTTACTGGTTCTTAGAACCGGCCCGTTCTAAAAACCCCGTTCTCCTCACTGGTTCTTAGAACCGGCTCGTTCTAAAAACGCGTTCTCCTCACTGGTTCTTAGAACCGGCCCGTTCTAAAAATCCCGTTCTCCTCACTAGTTCTTAGAACCGGCTCGTTCTAACAACCGCATTCTCCTCACTGGTTCTTAGAACCAGCTCGTTCTAAGAAATGCGATTTCCTTACTGATTCTTAGAACCAGCTCGTTCTAAGGACCAGGTTCTCCTCACTGGTTCTTAAAACCGGCACCTTCAAAAAACCGCCTTCTCTTCACTGGTTTTTAGAACCGGCTCGTTTTAAAAACCGCGCTTTTTCTTACTGGTTCTTTGAACCGGCTTGTTCTATGAACCGCGCTTTTTCTTACTGGTTTGTAATACCGACTTGTTCTAAGAACCGCGCTTTTTCTTACTGGTTCTTAAAACCGGCTTGTTCTAACACCTGCGCTCTCCTCACTGGTTCTTAGAATCGGCTCGTTCTAAACACCGCACTTTTTCTTACTGGTTTTTAGAACCGGCTCGTTCTAAAAACCGCGCTTTTTCTTACTGTTTCTTAGAACCGGCTCGTTTTAAGAACCGCGTTCTCCTTACTGGTTCTCAGAATCGGCTCGTTCCAAGAAGCGCGCTTTTTCTTACTGTTTCGTAAAACCGGCTTGTTCTAAGAGCCGCACTTTCTCTTACTGATTCTTAGAACCGGCCTGTTCTAAATACCGCGTTCTCTTCACTGGTTCCAAGAACAGCTCGTTCTAAGAACCGCGCTTTCTCTTACTGGTGCTTAGAAACGGCTTGTTCCATTGTTCCAAGAACCGTGTTCTCTTCACTGGTTCTTAGAACCGGCTCGTTCTAAGAACCGCGTTCTCCTCACTGGTTCTTAGAATCGGCTCGTTATAAGAACCGCGTTTCCCTCACTGGTTCTTAGAACCGGGCCGTTCTAAGAACCCCGTTCTCGTCACTAGTTCTAAGAACCCGCTTGTTCTAAGAACCGCATTCTCCTCACTGGTTCTTAGAACCAGCTCGTTCTAAGAACCACGTTCTCCTCACTGGTTTTTAATACCGGCTCGTTCTAAGAACCGCGTTTTTTTCTCACTGGTTTTTAGAACCGGCTTGTTCTAAGAACCGCGCTTTTTCTTACTGGATCTTTGAACCGGCTTAATCTAAGAACCGCGCTTTTTCTTACTGGTTCTTAGAACCGGCTAATTCTAAGAATCGCATTATCCTTACTGGTTCTTAAAACCGGCTTATTCTAAGAATCGCATTCTCCTTACTGGTTCTTAGAACCGGCTTGTTCTAAGAATCGCATTCTCCTCACTGGTTCTTAGAATCGGCTCGTTCTAAGAACCGCGTTCTCCTCACTGGTTCTTAGAACCGGCTCATTCTAAATATCGCATCATCCTCACTGGTTCTTAGAACCGGCTCGTTCTAAGAATCGCATTCTCTTCACTGGTTCCTAGAACCTGGTCGTTCTGAGAACCGCATTCCCCTCACTGGTTCTTAGAACCGGCTCGTTCTAAGAACCGCGTTCTTCTCACTGGTTCTTAGAAAAGGCTCGTTCTAAGAACCGGCTCGTTTTAAATACCGCATTCTCCTCACTAGTTCATAGAACCGGCTCGTTTTAAAAACCGCGCTTTCTTTACTGGTGATTAGAACCAGCTCGTTCAAAGAACCGCGTTCTTCTCACTGGTTCTTAGAACCGGCTCGTTCTAAGAATCGCGTTCTCCTCACTGGTTCTTAGAACCGGCTCGTTCTAAGAACCGCGTTTTCCTCACTGGTTCTTAGAACCGGCCCGTTCTAAAAACCGCGTTTTTTCTCACTGGTTTTTAGTACCGGCTTGTTCTAAGAACCGCGCTTTTTCTTACTGGATCTTTGAACCGGCTTGTTCTAAGAACCGCGCTTTTTCTTACTGGTTCTTAGAACCGGCTCATTCTAAGAATCGCATTCTCCTTACTGATTCTTAAAACCGGCTTATTCTAAGAATCGCATTCTCCTTACTGGTTCTTAGAACCGGCTCGTTCTAAGAATCGCATTCTCCTTACTGGTTCTTAGAATCGGCTCGTTCTAAGAATCGCATTCTCCTCACTGGTTCTTAGAATCGGCTCGTTCTAAGAACCGCGTTCTCCTCACTGGTTCCTAGAACCTGGTCGTTCTGAGAACCGCATTCCCCTCACTGGTTCTTAGAACCGGCTCGTTCTAAGAACCGCGTTCTCCTCACTGGTTCTTAGAAAAGGCTCGTTCTAAGAACCGGCTCGTTTTAAATACCGCATTCTCCTCACTAGTTCTAAGAACCGGCTCGTTTTAAAAATAGCGCTTTCTTTACTGGTGATTAAAACCAGCTCGTTCAAAGAACCGCGTTCTCCTCACTGGTTCTTAGAACCGGCTCGTTCTGAAAACCGCGTTTTCCTTACTGGTTCTTAGAACCAGCTCGTTCAAAGAACCGCGTTCTCCTCACTGGTTCTTAGAACCGCTCGTTCTGAGAACCGCGTTTTCCTTACTGGTTCTTAGAACCAGCTTGTTCTAAGAACCGCGTTTTCCTTACTGGTTCTTAGAACCAGCTCGTTTTAAAAACCGCGTTCTCCTCACTGGTTTTCAGAACCGATTCGTTCTAAAAACCCCGTTCTCTTCACTGGTTCTTAAAACCGGCTCGTTTTAAGAACCACGTTTTTCTTACTGGTTTTTAGAATCCGCTCGTTCTAAGAACCACGTTTTCCTTACTGGTTCTTAGAATCCGCTCGTTCTAAGAACCGCGTTCTCTTCACTGGTTCTTAGAACCGGCTTGTTCTAAGAACCGCGTTCTTCTCACTGGCTTTTAGAACCGGCTCGTTCTAAGAATCGCATTCTCCTCACTGGTTCTTAGAACTGGATTGTTCTAAGAACCGCGTTCTCCTCACTGGTTGTTAGAACCGGCCCGTCCTAAGAACCGCGTTCTCCTCACTGGTTCTTTGAACGGCTCGTTCTAAAAACCGCGCTTTTTCTTACTGGTTTTTAGAACTGGCTCGTTCTAAGAAATGCGTTTTTCTCACTGGTACTTAAAACCGGCTCGTTCTAAGAACCGCGTTTACCTCACTGGTTTCTAAAACCGGCTCGTTCTATGAACCGCGTTCTCCTTACTGGTTTCTAAAACCGACTCGTTCTAAGAACCGCGTTGTCCTCACTGGTTCTTAGAACCGGCTCGTTCTAAGAACCGCGTTCTCCTCACTGGTTCCTAAAACCGGCTCGTTCTATGAACCGCGTTCTCCTCACTGGTTTTTAGAACCGTTTCTCTCAAAGAACCGCGCTTTCTCTTACTGGTTCTTAGAACCGCGTTCTCCTCACTGGTTCTTAGAACCGGCTGCTTCTAAGAACCGCGTTCTCCTTACTGGTTCTTAGAACCGGATCGTTCTAAGAACCGCGTTTTTTCTTACTGGTTGTTAGAACCGGCTTGTTCTAAAAACCGCGTTCTCCTTACTGGTTCTTAAAACCGGCTCGTTCTAAGAACCGCGTTCTTCTCACTGGTTCTTAGAACCGGCTCGTTCCAAGAACCGCGTTCTCCTCACTGGTACTCAAAACCGGCTCGTTCTAAGAACCGCGTTCTTCTCACTGGTCTTTAGAACCGGCTCGTTCTAAGAACTGCGTTATCTTCACTGGTCTTTAGAACCGGATCGTTCTAAGAACTGCGTTCTCCTTACTGGTTCCTAAAACTGGCTCGTTCTATGAACCGCGTTCTCCTCACTAGTTCTTAGAACCGACTCGTTCTAAGAACCGCGCGATTTCTTACTGGTGCTTAGAACCAGCTCGTTTTAAGAACCTCGTTCTCCTCACTGGTTCTTAGAACCGGCTCGTTCTAAGAACGGCGTTCTCCTCACTGGTTCTTAGAACCGGCTCGTTCTGAGAACCGCGTTCTCCTTACTGGTTCTTAGAACCGGCTCAATCTGAGAACCGCGCATTTTCTTACTGGTTGTTAGAACCGTCTTATTCTAAAAACCGCGTTCTCCTTACTGAATCTTACAACCGGCTCGTTCTAAGAACCGCGTTCTCTCCACTGAATCTTAGAACCGGCTCGTTCTAAGAACCGCGCTCTCCTCACTGGTTCTTAGAGCCGGCTCGTTCTAAGAACCGCGCTTTTTCTTACTGATTCTTAAAACCGGCTCGTTCTAAGAACCGCGTTCTTCTCACTGGTTCTTAGAACCGACTCGTCCTAAGAACCGCGTTCTCCTCTCGTTAGGCATTCTGCTCACTGGTTCTTAAAACCGACTCGTTCTGAGAACCGCGCTTTTTCTAACTGGTTCTTAGAACTGACTTGTTCAGAGAACCGTGCTTTTTCATACTGGTTCTTAGAACCGGCTTGTTCTAAGAACCGCGTTCTCCTCACTGGTTAATAGAACCGGCCCGTTCTAAAAACACCGTTCTCCTCACTAGGTTTTAGAACCGGCCCGTTCTAAGAACCCCGTTCTCCTCACTAGTTCTTAGAACCGGCTCGTTCTGAGAACCGCGTTTTCCTTACTGGTGCTTAGAACCAGCTCGTTCTAAGAACCGCTATTTCCTTACTGGTTTTTAGAACCAGCTCGTTTTAAGAACCGCGTTCTCCTTACTGGTTCTCAGAACCGACTCGTTCTAACAAACCCGTTCTCCTCACTGGTTCTTAGAACCGGCTCGTTTTAAGAACCGCGCTTTTTTTACTGGATTTTAAAACCGGCTCGTTTTAAGAACCACGTTTTCCTTACTGGTATTTAGAATCCGCTCGTTCTAAGAACCGCGTTCTCCTCACTGGTTCTTTGAACCGGCTTGGTCTAACAACCGCGTTCTCCTCACTGGCTCTTAGAACTGGCTTGTTTTAAAAAAAGCGTTCTCCTCACTGATTCTTAGAACTGGCTCGTTCTAAAAACCGCGTTCTCCTCACTGGTTGTTAGAACCGGCTCGTCCTAAGAACCGCGTTCTCCTCACTAGTTCTTAGAACCGGCTCGTTTTTAGAACCGCGTTCTCCTTACTCGTTCTAAGAACCGCGTTCTCCTCACTGGTTCTTAGAACCGGCTCGTTCTAAGAACCGCGTTTTCCTCACTGGTACTTAGAACCAGCTCGTTCTAAGAACTGCGTTATCTTCACTGGTCTTTAAAACCGGCTCGTTCTAAGAATCGCGTTCTCCTCACTGGTTCTTAGAACCGGCTCATTCTAAAAACCGCGCTTTCTCTTACTGGTTCTTAGAACCGATTCGTTTTAAAAACCGCGCTTTTTCTTACTGGTGCTTAGAACCGGCTCGTTCTAAGAACCGCGTTCTCCTTACTGGTTCTTAGAACCGGCTCGTTCTAAAAACCGCGTTCTCCTTACTGGTTCTTAGAACCGGCTCGTTCTAAGAACCGCGCTTTTTCTTACTGGTTGTTACAACCGGCTTGTTCTAAAAACCGCGTTCTCCTTACTAAATCTTAGAACCGGCTCGTTCTAAGAACCGCGTTCTCCTCACTGGTTCTTAGAACCGCGTTCTCCTCACTGGTTCTTAGAACCGGCTCGTTCTAAGAACCGCGTTCTCCTCACTGGTTCTTACAACCGGCTCGTTCTAAGAACTGCGTTATCTTCATTGGTCTTTAGAACCGGCTCGTTCTAAGAACCGCGTTCTCCTCACTGGTTCCTGAAACCGGCTCGTTCTATGAACCACGTTCTCCTCATTGGTTCTTAGAACCGGCTCTCTCTAAAAACCGCGCTTTCTCGTACTGGTTCTTAGAACCGACTCGTTCTAAGAACCGCGCTTTTTCTTACTGGTGCTTAGAACCAGCTCGTCTTAAGAATCGCGTTCTCCTCACTGGTTCTTAGAACCGGCTCGTTCTAAGAACCGCGCTATCTCTTACTGGTTCTTAGAACCGCGATTTTCTTACTGGTGCTTAGAACCGGCTCGTTCTAACAACCGCGTTTTTTCTTATTAGTTCTTATAACCGGCTCGTCCTAAAAACCGGCTTGTTCTAAAAACCGCGTTCTCCATACTGGTTCTTATAATCGGCTCGTTCTAAGAACCGCGCTTTTTCTTACTGGTTCTTAGAACCGGCTTGTTCTAAGAACATCGCTCTCCTCACTGGTTCGTAGAACCGGCCCATTCTGAGAACCGCGTTCTTCCCATTGGTTCTTAGAACCGGCTCGTCCTAAGAACCGCCTTCTCCTCACTGGTTCTTAGAGCCGGCTCGTTCGAAAAAATGCCCTTTTTCTTACTGATTCTTGAAACCGGCTTGTTCTAAGAACCGCGTTTTTTCTTACTGGTTCTTAGAACCGGCTCGTCTTAAAAACCGCCTTCTCCTCACTGGTTCTTAGAACCGGCTCGTTCTAAGAACCGTGTTCTCCTCACTGGTGCTTAGAAGCGGCTCGTCCTAAGTACCGCGTTCTGCTCACTAGTTCTTAGAACCGGCTTGCTCTAAGAGCCACGTTCTCCTCATTGGTCCTTAAAACCGGCTCGTTCTAAGAACCGCGTTTTTTCACTGGATTTTAGAACCGGCTTGTTCGAAGAACCGCCTTCTGCTCACTGGTTCTTAGAACCGACTCGTTTTGAGAACCGCGCTTTTTCTAACTGGTTCTTAGAACCGGCTCGTTCTAAGAACCGCGTTCTCCTCACTGGTTCGTAGAACCGGCCCATTCTGAGAACCGCGTTCTCCCCATTGGTTCTTAGAACCGGCTCGTCCTAAGAACCGCCTTCTCCTCACTGGTTCTTAGAACCGGCTCGTTCTAAAAAATGCCCTTTTTCTTACTGATTCTTGAAACCGGCTTGTTCTAAGAACCGCGTTTTTTCTTACTGGTTCTTAGAACCGGCTCGTCTTAAAAACCGCCTTCTCCTCACTGGTTCTTAGAACCGGCTCGTTCTAAAAACCGTGTTCTCCTCACTGGTGCTTAGAAGCGGCTCGTCCTAAGTACCGCGTTCTGCTCACTAGTTCTTAGAACCGGCTTGCTCTAAGAGCCACGTTCTCCTCATTGGTCCTTAAAACCGGCTCGTTCTAAGAACCGCGTTTTTTCACTGGATTTTAGAACCGGCTTGTTCGAAGAACCGCCTTCTGCTCACTGGTTCTTAGAACCGACTCGTTTTGAGAACCGCGCTTTTTCTAACTGGTTCTTAAAACCGGCTCGTTCTAAAAACCGCGTTCTCCTCACAGTTTCTTAGAATTGGCTCGTTCTAAGAATCGCGCTGTTTCTAAGTGGTTCTTAAAACCGGCTCGTTCAAACAACCGCGCTTTCTCTTACTGGTTCTTAGAACCGGCTTGTTCTAAGAACCGCATTCTCCTCAGTGGTTCTTACAACCGGCTCGTTCTAAGAACGGCGTTCTCCTTACTGGTTCTTAAAACCGGCTCGTTCTAAGAACCGCGTTCTCCTCACTAGTTTTTAGAACCGGCTTGATTTAAGAACCGCGTTCTCCTCACTGGTTCTTAGAACCGGCTTGTTCTAAGAACCGCGCTTTTTCTTACTGGTTTTTAAAACCGGCTCGTTCTAAAAACCGCGTTCTTCTCACTGATTCTTAGAACTGGCTCGTTCTAAGAACGACGTTCTCCTCACTGGCTCTTAAAACCGGCTCGTTCTAAGAACCGCGTTCTCCTCACTGATTCTTAGAACCGGCTCGTTCTAAGAACCGCATTTTCCTTACTGGTTCTTAGAACCGGCTCCCTCTAAAAACCGCGCTTTCTCCTACTGGTGCTTAGAACCAGCTTGTTCTAAAAACCGCGTTCTGCTCACTGGTTCTTATAACCGGCTCGTTCTAAGAACTGCGTTCTCCTTACTGGTTCTTAGAACCGGCTTGTTCTAAGAACCGCGCTTTTTCTTACTGGTTCTTAGAACCGGCTTGTTTTAAGAACCACGTTCTCCTCACTGAATCTTAGAACCGGCTCGTTCTATCAACTTCGTTTTCCTCACTGGTTCTTAAAACCGCCTCGTCCTAAATACCGCGTTCTCCTCACTAGTTCTTAAAACCGGCTCGTTCTAAAAACTTCGTTCTCCTCACTGGTTCTTAGAAGCGGCTCGTCCTAAGGACCGCGTTCTCCTCACTGGTTCTTAGAACCGGCTCGTTTTAAGAACCGCGTTCTCCTCACTGGTTCTTAGAAGCGGTTTGTCCTAAGTACCGCGTTTTTTCACTGGTTTTTAGAACCGGCTCGTTCTAAAAACCGCATTCTGCTCACTGGTTCTTAGAACCGACTCGTTCTAAAAACCGCGCTTTTTCTAACTGGTTCTTAGTACCGGCTCGTTCTAAGAACCGCGTTCTCCTCACTGGTTCTTAGAACCGGCTCTCTCTAAGATCCGCGCTTTCTCTTACTGGTTCTTAAAACCGACTCGTTCTAAGAACCGCGCTTTTTCTTACTGGTGCTTAGAACTGGCTCGTTCTAAGAACCGCGTTCTCCTCACTAAATCTTAGAACCGGCTCGTTCTAAAAACTTCGTTCTCCTCACTGGTTTGTACAACCGGCTCGTCCTAACAACCGCCTTCTCCTCACTGGTTCTTAGAACCAGCTCGTTCTAAGAACCGCGTTCTCCTCACTGGTTCTTAGAACCGGCTCGTCCTAAGTACCGCGTTCTTCTCACTGGTTCTTAGAACCGGCTCGTTCTAAGAACCGCGTTCTCCTCACTGGTTCTTAGAAGTGGCTCGTCCTAAGTACCGCGTTTTTTTCACTGGTTTTTAGAACCGGCTCGTTTTAAGAACCGCCTTCTGCTCACTGGTTCTTAGAACCGACTCGTTCTGAGAACCGCGCTTTTTCTAACTGGTTGTTAGTACCGGCTCGTTCTAAGAACCGCGTTTTCCGTACTGGTTTTTAGAACCAGCTCGTCTTAAGAACCGCGTTCTCCTTACTGGTTCTCAGAACCGACTCGTTCTAAAAACCCCGTTCTCCTCACTGGTTCTTAGAACCGGCTCGTTCTAAGAACCGCGCTTTTTTCTACTGGATTTTAAAACCGGCTCGTTTTAAGAACCACGTTTTCCTTACTGGTATTTAGAATCCGCTCGTTCTAAGAACCGTGTTCTCCTCACTGGTTCTTAAAACCGGCTTGTTCTAACAACCGCGTTCTCCTCACTGGCTCTTAGAACTGGCTTTTTCTAAAAACCGCGTCCTCCTCACTGGTTCTTAGAACTGGTTCGTTCTAAAAACCGCGTTCTCCTCACTGGTTATTAGAACCGGCTCGTCCTAAGAATCGCGTTCTCCTCGCTGGTTCTTAGAACCGGCTCGTTTTTAGAACCGCGTTCTCCTTACTCGTTCTAAGAACCGCGTTCTCCTCACTGGTTTTTAGAACCGGCTCGTTCTAAGAACCGCGTTTTCCTCACTGGTACTTAGAACCGGCTCGTTCTAAGAACTGCGTTATCTTCACTGGTCTTTAGAACCGGCTCGTTCTAAGAATCGCGATCTCCTCACTGGTTCCTAAAACCGGCTCGTTCTATGAACCGCGTTCTCCTCACTGGTTCTTAGAACCGATTCGTTCTAAGAAACGCGCTTTCTCTTACTGGTTCTTAGAACCGATTCGTTCTAAAAACCGCGCTTTTTCTTACTGGTGCTTAAAACCGGCTCGTTCTAAGAACCGCGTTCTCCTTACTGGTTCTTAGAACCGGCTCGTTCTAAAAACCGCGTTCATCTTACTGGTTCTTAGAACCGGCTCGTTCTAAGAATCGCGTTTTTTCTTACTGGTTGTTACAACCGGCTTGTTCTAAAAACCGCGTTCTCCTTACTAAATCTTAGAACCGGTTGTTCTAAAAAACCGCGTTCTCCTTACTGGTTCTTAGAACCGGCTCGTTCTAAGAACCGCGCTTTCTCTTACTGGATCTTATAACCGGCTCGTTCTAAGAACCGCGCTTTTTCTTACTGGTGCTTAGAACCGGCTCGTTCTAAGAACCGCGTTCTCCTCACTAAATCTTAGAACCGGCTCGTTCTAAAAACTTCGTTCTCCTCACTGGTTTGTAGAGCCGGCTCGTCCTAACAACCGCCTTCTCCTCACTGGTTCTTAGAACCAGCTCGCTCTAAGAACCGCGTTCTC
>QVRM01004423.1:0-40360 GCA_003439945.1 Dermanyssus gallinae | reverse complement strand
ACAACAACAGCAGCAACAACAATTCCAACAGGTACACCGGCACCTAGCCACCTACCACCATGCAGCACATAAACAACTACAACAAAACGCGTCACCAAAAGCACAAAATCCAGGGGAAACGATGTCAGCAGTCGGATGACCGATTCTACGATTTACTCACGATAATACGCATTCGAACGCGTTCGATCGTTGTTCGTTAATCACCGCGCTCTGGCACACTCCATCAATGAGTACACTCCTCCTTCGCCTACTGGAGGGGAACATTGACTCATTGTGTCACCGTCGCACCAGAAGCACCGATAGCGCCCTATGCAAGACACGCAGGGCACGAACAGATGATATGGAGACGTTCGCGCACACGACACCAACACATATAGATAGCCAGCGACCAATCCGTTGTATTGTCGTTGTCGTTGTTGGCGCTTTTGCCGCTAGTCTTGTTGTTGTTGTTGTTGTTGTTTTTGTTGCGGTTATTGCTGTTGTTGTTGCGGTTATTGCTGTTGTTGTTGTTGTTGTTGTCGTTGTTGCGGTTATTGCTGTTGTCGTTGTTGTTGTTGCTGTTATTGCTCTTGTTGTTGTTGTTGCCGACGTCAGGATAGTTGACGATTCAAAAAAAAAACGAAATCTGTCGGTCAGCCAGTAAGTAGTAGTAGTAGTAGTAGGTCAATCATCAGTCGATGATCGTCGATGCACTGCCCATTGACCCAAGGCACGCACACCAAACCATCGTTCGCACAAATCGGCGGCACGCAGTTCGTTCTGGTTGTTCGTTCTGCAGCCGGCTTCGTACTACCGTGTGAGCTAGACGAGTGCCAGTGATGACTGGTTGCTGATGCACTGGTCGGCTAACTGGCTGGCCTGATGCTGGCTGGTTGCTGATGCTGACTCTGAATGGCGGGCTCGTTTGGATAAACGACGATCGACGATCGGCGACGAACAGATCGATCGAAACGGATCGATCCTCGGACGGATCGAACGGACCAAGAAACCAACATACGTACGAATGTACGTATAACATTCGCTCTCCTGACCGTATTTGCGCGCTGTTGTGTCGGATAGTGCAGGCCTGCCGGCGGGCCCGCCGCCGTTATCGTCGCCGCTGCTGCTGCTACTGCTGCCGCTGCTGCTGCTACTGCTGCTGAAGCTGCTACCGCAGCCGACGCCGCCGCCGCCGACGCTGTGTCAGTTTCTGTCCGTCTATGCGTCTGTCTGGTTCTTCGTAGCTGGCTGGGCAAATCAGCAACCAGCCTCGTTGCAGCTTACGCGACGACGCTCGTCTGTTGTTGTTGCTGTTGCTGTTGTTGTTGCTGTTGTTGTTGTTGGCGCTTTCGTTGTTGTTGTTGTTGGCGCTTTTGTTGCTGTTGTTGTTGGCGCTTTCGTTGTTGTTGTTGTTGGCGCTTTCGTTGTTGCTGTTGTTGTTGGCGCTTTCATTGCTGTTGTTGCTGTGTTGTTGGCGCTTTTGTTGCTGCTGTTGTTGTTGCGCTTTTGTTGCTGCTGCTGTTGTTGTTGTTGTTGTGCTTGCTGCTGCTGTCGTTGTTGTCATCATTGTTGTGGCGCCGCCTTTCATAGTCTTCGTATGTATGTGGACAGCAACTGCTCTACTGCTGCTGCTGCTGCTGCTCACTTACTGTTATGCCGCGGCTGCTGTTGCTGTTGTTGTTGTTGCTGCTGCTGCTGCTGCTGCAGCTGCAGACATTGGCAACAACAGAGACAGTGGCCGACGTCGGCGTGGTCGTCGTCGACGTCGTCGTCGTCGTATCCACCATAACAACAACAACATGAAAACGAGACGACAATGACGACGGCAACAACAACAACAGCAAAACAACAACGACCCAACAGCAACCTGCGCGCATTGCGCTTGCTTGCCAATCAATGCCAGCCAGCGCTCACTCGTGGCGGCCGCTTGCCGCCGCCGCCGCTGCTGCTGCTGCTGTTGTTGTTGCTGTCATTATTGTTGTTGTTGTTGTTGCTGTCCGCCGTGGTAGTTTCGCTGCCCACTGGCTTTGGCAGCAGTGGTCGTGGTTGCTGATCGCCCTTCCGTTCGTCCGTCCGCCCGCCCGCCGGCCTGACGCCCTCTCCGCGCGCGAATACTCGCCACAGCCACAGCAGCAGCGGCAGCAACTGCAGCAATTCTCACGGCGGATCTTTCTCGTGATCTTCACCATAGTGACAGCAACGGTAACATGTGCAACCACAACAACAACAACAACAACAACGACAATAACAACAACAGCAGCGGCGACAACAACAAAAACAGCAGCAGCAACAACACTAACAACAGCAGCAATGACAACAATAGCGGCGACAACAAAAGCAGCAGCAGCAACAACAATAACAATAGCGTCGACAACAACAATAGCGTCGACAACAAAAGCAGCAACAACAACAACAACAGCGGCGACAACAACAACAGCACCACTTTAAAACATTTTTAAGGAGTAGTTTTTAACTGTAGCCCGTGGTTTGTCACCTAAGGACTTGGAGGTCCTCCTAAGGACCTCCTAATGCCTAATCTGTAAGGCATATTTTCATGCATGCACCGAGATCCCCAGACATGTTGAGGCATCATGAGGTGGTTTCACCAACAGTAGCCTTGTGGCGGCATTGCCGTTGACTGTCAGCGGTCAGCAATAGTAGTTTATCAGGTATGCTCAATGAGCATCGATCGAACAAAATCCGATTAACAACAGAGATCGAGCCGGCGTCACCCAAGCCGTTGACCAGGCCGCCACGAGAGTGCCGGCCATGCCTGACAACCTTCTGCGCCACGACTGCGCCCGTAACAACTACAGCGGGAACGACAACCTCTATACAAGGAACAACAACAATACAATACAAAGCAAGGTTTGGTGCATTGACAGAACTGCATTTTCGCAATGCTTCAGTGATCGTACAAATAGTAGGTTAAAGGAGTGTCTCAGTGTACATATTCTCACAAATTAACACACACACACACAGTTCACAGATTTACACCAATTTACATACACACACACACACACAGCACCAATTCAAATATTTTCAGATAAGCGCAATGCAATATGTTCCTTACGTTTACGTTACAACAATAGGAGCAACATCGACGACGACGACAACAACAACAACAACCGCCACAACGATATCAATGACGATCACTGGTATGGTGATGTTGAGCAAAGTTGGTGTTAGAACTTTGTTTTTTTTTTGCAACTATTATCGAACGTCATCGATAGCAACAGGGCCAGCCGCGGTCAGCTGTCGTTTCACTGTCGCTTTTACCCCCGTTGTTGTTGTTGCTGTTAAAGCTTGAGGTGATGATGGTAGTTGTTGTCGATGTTGTTGCTGCTGCTGCTGTTGTTGTTGCTGATGTTGTTGCTGTTGTTGTTGTTGTTGTTGCTGCTGCTGTTGTTGATGTCGGAGCAACATTGCAAGCGTCGTTGTTGGCAACGCTTTCGCTATTCGCTTTTCTTCGTCGTCGTCCCCTTATGCTTTTTCTTCATCTCTTTCCTCCACAGTCATGAAAGAAAGAAAGAAATGATACCGCCATCACGGAACGAACGAATGCTTCCTCCGCGCATAGAACAGAGCAGCCGACCGGCCCAGCATCCAGCAGCTGAGCGAACCGACCAGCATTTAGCCCATCCCGATTGTCGTGATGTGACGTCGAAGATACGACGACCGACATTCGAGGCATCAAAGCCAGCCGTCGCAGCGATGACGCCGACGACGCCGCCAAGGTAGCACGGACACTTCAGCCATTCAGACACACGAATTCGGTCAAAGCTGAAGTCGCTCAACAAACCATGATGATGATGATGATGATGCTGATGATGATGATGTTGACGGTGGTCATGATAACGGCGTCCCATGACGTGATATGATGACGATGATGATTGCAATTGTGTTGATGATGGCGATGATGGCGATGCTTGCCTGTCTGTCTGTCTGTCTGTCTGTCTACCTGTCTGTCCAATACTTGAGTACTCAACGGAACCCCGCCGATCTGTCTAGAGGGCTGACTGACCCGTGTTGGCGACGTATTCTATAGTTATATTATATAGTTATGTAGTTCCTTCGTGGTAGCCCGAACTGTACTAGCGAAGCACCGCATTGCTAACTGCACACACACACACACCCATCGCCTGCTGGTTTGCTGGCTGTCGCAGAAGTAGTGCTAGTAATATCACTACTAGTTGTAGTAGTAGTAGTAGTAGTAATGGTAGAGTAGAAGTCGAGCCCGGTGGCGTGGTGAATTAAGTCTCCGCCTCGCAACCGGAGGAGACACATAGGTGCGCGGGTTCGAACCCCACCGCTGCACATTTGTATTTATGGAGGTCCGTCTATGAAGCAATGTGAAAAACAGTTCCGTGGACGTTAAATCTTGGCTGAGGGTCAGCCAAAAACTTACTTTAGTGTAGAGAGAGTAGTAGTAGTAGAGTAGAAGTAACGTGGGGGGATAAGCTCGATAAAAGGAGACACTAGGTGCGCGGGTTCACCCCAGCTATTAGTTCGTCTAGAGCATGTGAAAAACAGTTCGTGACGTTAATCTGCTGAGGGACACAGCCGAAACTTATAGTAGTAGAGTAGAAGTAGGGGTAAGTATATTAAGACTGGTTAAAGCTCCTCCTGCTCTTTCCTGAGGAGGCCTTTAGGTGAGAGGTTTTTAGTAGTGGGTAGTATTATGCCAACAAACTCGGCCATCGAGTCTTACACTACCCGCGTTTTGGGTGTGCGTAAAAGAATTTTTTTCGCTCTCACAAAAAAAACAAAAAAGTATTAGTAGAGTACAGATAATAGAGCAAATAGAAGTTCTAGAGCTAAAGAACGACGGACGGCGGACAGGTTCAAACTTAGTCGTGGCCGGGCGGTGCCCACGTCAATAGTACTGCTGTCCGTCCAGGAGGAAAATATCGACAACGATGACGACGCCACCGCCTCCGTTGAAACCGTAGTAGAAGCAGTAGCAGCACACAAGTAAGACCATCAAGAGTAGGTTTCACCACTGCTGCGTCCTGTCCATCGCGCAATAATAACGCATCCCCGACGTCCCGGCTGAATAGGACGGCCAAGAAGAGAAAAACGTAACCTATCGTTTGAGAACGTACGTGACTACCTGCGTTGTTCACTACTTTCTAACGGTGTAAGTCGGTACGGTTGGAATTTTTCTATATCTATATCTATATATTATATGTTTATATAAATATATATATATATATATAAGATATATATATATATATATATATATAATATATGTTTATATAAAAAAAAATATATATATATATATATAAAGTCATCAACGCAACGCCACCGCCTCTTCCGTCCCATTCTGCATCGCCTACAGAAACCGGCCGTGAAATCGCGCGCGAGAACGAAAGTCGTCTCGTATCTATAATCCGAACCCACAAGACGAAAAGTTCATCCGACGGCCATCTACCGCATCCTCCTCTGCCGGTCTGCCGCAGGACTACCGAATAATGGGCATCGACGTTGCAAGCGCCGCCTGGGCTGGTGGAGGCGTCGACGGCGGGTTGTGGCACCACCGATTGAAGTGGATCGATCGTTGCTGTCGCCATCTTTGTTGGTGTTGTTGGTGTTGCTACTATTTCTATTGTTGTTGTTGTTGTTGTTGGTGTTGGTGTTGCTACTGTTTCGGTTGTTGCTGTGGTGGTGGTGGTGGTGGTTGTTGTTGTCGTCGTCGTCGTCGTCGTCGTCTCTTTCTCCTCCTTGACTTGTAAACGGTCTTGGAAGTAGACTGACAACTGGGCCCGTTACCCGCCAAAGCCGAGAAAAAAACCGGAGAGAAAAGGAGAGAAGCAGATCGCGACAGAGAGAGAGAATTGCATTCAAAGGGAAGAGACAAGGTGATAAAGAGAGGGAAAAGACGATACGAGGGATAGATGACAGAAAGATAGAGCGAGAGGGGGGAAGAGAGAGAGGGGAGATCGCGCGAGGTTGGCAAACCAACTCCTTTGGGAGATCATCTTTCACTGCGGAGTTCCCTGCCTGTATCCAGTGTCACTCACAGCTTCGATCAAAGTCCTCCTAGCGCCCAGGCATGCGGCGTTAGCGTCGTCGGCGGTGTCGGCGGCAGCGGCGGCGGCACCAGAAGCGGATGCCGCAAACACACCACCACCACCACCCCCACCACCATTGCTACTCCTGCAACCACAAAGACTACGGCAACTGCTGCTACTGATACGATTTCTGCTACTTCCGCCGCCGTCGCCGCCACCGCCGCCTAGCGGCCGCCCGCCCGCCCGCTGCGCAGGAAAACTCGCCTGGCCAGGCGAACGCAACGAAAGAAGTTCGCGGCTAGTTCTTCTACTAGTTACGACCGAGAATGAGACTGGCGCCTCGCGCCTAGGATCTAGGGCCTGGGCCGCCTGCCGGGCCGTGCTCTCCTGGCAGCAGAAGCGTCGGCGGCGGCGGCAGGCGGAAGCGTCGGCGGCGGCTGAAAAGCTGCTGTTGTCTTTGCCCTCTGATGGACACAGGCACGGTGCCAGCTGCAGCTGCAAGTAGAGCCAGCAACAACGACAACAACAACAGCAACAACAGCAACAACGACAACAACAACGACAACAGCAACAACGACAACAACAACAGCAACAACGACAACAACAACAGCAACAACAGCGGCTTTCACCACGCCAACATCGCGGGGGCGGCAGAGGCCGGGTCTACCGTCATCGCGGGCGGCTGCTACTGCTGCTGCGCCCTACGCCGCCGCCGCCGCCGCCGGCAGCGCCAGCATCGGAAATGCCGATTGTTCTCGGCCGATACTTCAATCGGGTCGGCGGTTGCCGCCGCGAGGGCGCCTCAGGGGTATGAAAGGGGTATGTATGGTGGTAAGTGGGCTGAGATGGATGTGTGAAAGTGGGGAGGCAGGGCGTCGAAGTCCGAGGGGGATTAGGGAGGTTCAGGGCCGGCAGAAAGGAACCAGTCGGCAACTGGCTGAAGGGCAGGCAAGCAGCGCCTATCCAAGTCGACCTAAAGCGTCAGGCCAGCCTGAGGGGAAATAAGGCCAGACATGCAAAAGGAAATCGCCACTCCACCAAACCGAAACGCTTCTCGACCCCTTTTATGTTCTTCTCCGTTGTGGTCGTTGTTCGGTTTCGGCGGCATCTTCTTTGTCCTACGCGACTCCTAATCTTCTCACTCGCCGTCTCCTCACTATGTTTTCTCCGCCATCGTCTTCGTCAAAGTGATTTTCTCTCTGCAGAGTCGGCTCTCTTTTCCCGGCGTGCGTGTGGCCAATTCACACCCGCTCCGGCACCTCACCCGTCGCCGAGCTAACTGTTAAGGCTACTGCTAGCACTACCACTGACAAAATAAAGCAAAGGAAAAAGAGAATCAGCTCAAACTACCATCATTGAACAGCACCAATAATGACTGGCATAGCTGGCATATTGTAGAACTGCAACATAAAACTGTTATTAAACGGATTGTCGCCAACGACATTCGCCTTACTTCGACTGATAATCAAAATGTTAAGCATCTACCTGGGAGGGACTTTTCCTCAATTAGGTCCCCCCACAACCCCCTGAATGGATTCTACTCGTTTTTGTTCTGCAGCCACAAAGCAAATAGCGGCGAGTTGTGCACAAATGCATTGGCATTCCACTGAAAAAAAACAACTTTTGATCCCAACGAAAGCCAGTAGATATCCCACAGCGGTAAGCGATAGCAAAATCTCCAGAGCTTCCGAACGGGGAAGTGCCACACACAAGTTCGAGAACGAGAACTACCCGGCTTGATCAGTGTACCATTGCCCACTCACATGCCTAATCATATTTCCCGACCAGCTACCCAGCAGTATAGCGCATAGTAAGACGCCGCGCTCGGCCGTCAATGTCTCGTGGGACAGTCGTGCCCTTTTTGTGCTATCCACTGCCTACAACCATGTGGGAGTTATTGAATCGAACTGACGATACTACTTAGTTTGACGTCACTGGCATGGTCATTTCGAATTCGGCTGTTGTACTCTCTAGATCTGCTGCTACTGTAAATATCTGTTGTGTTATGTCGTCGGCATCTACGCTTCCTGCAAGTCGGCTCAATCGGTAATCGCCGATTGCCGCAGTTGACAAATGCTTCTGCTGACTTTCTGTCTACATATTGGATAGAAAAACAACTATCCGAGATCTCACGCAAGCGCAAACGAATTATTTCTTATACCAACGAGCTAGCCAACATTCCAACTTTGTCGGAGTATATATATATATATATATATATGTATACACATGCATATATATGTAGACACGTGCCAAAATGCCGCAGTAAAACGTGGAAACCTTGAAATCAGTTCGAATGACGCCGCCAATCTAGAGACTTTCGTTTCATTTGGGCGGCAATCCAGCATGATATCAATAAAAGTGAACGGTCCAAATAATTGCCACAAGCACCAGTTGAGATCACGGATACATACAGATATGTTTACAGAGACGTTTGTAGTCTACATTGGCTACCTTTTACTGAACAGGTTTGTTCAACAGTGCGGCCGTGTGCGTTGCTGTTCATCATCCACTTACTAACGAAAACGATGCAATCGATGCAACATAACCTGACAAAGTGAGACGTCTTTAAGCTGTCGCCGCATGGTGCCAGTAAGTGGTATGTCATTTGACGATGTCTATGCCGTTTCCGGTGTGTGTATATATATATATATTTCCCTAGTTCCGGTAACTGGTGACGGAATATCTTGTTATTGACGTCTGTCCTCTTTCTTTTTACTTTTGTTTATCGGCCGCCGCTGATAATCGACTTTCTCGCCTCATCAACGTTGAATGCCGTGAAAGCCCATTAAACTATGATGGATCCCGTATCCGCGACCTCATGCGTACGTAAAACAGTTGCTTGGGTGTAAGCATATAACATTTACCAGAATTGCAAACAAAATAAGGAAATTGCAACTACAGTGCAGTCTGCTACTACAGTAGCTCTGTATTGACGTATATATAACGACTTTCTATTTTTTTTACTCAGGCTATTTGATATATATATATATATATATATATATAGAGCGTTCAGTGAAGTAGCTACATTTATCCCCTCTCCGAATTGCACTAGCTGAATGCATTCACTACTTTTACGCCACTTAGTTCTCACATACGTTACCTCCCATACGCATTTAATTGGTACAATACAGTAATTAAAATCATGCATTTGTCGCGTGACGTTCGACTTTTTCGTTTCGTCCGGGCGTAAAAAAGGTACAAACCGCATACGATTGCTACTGGTCACGGCCATCAGGTGATCGCACATAAGCTGTCTGCCACACGGAGAACCATAGCACCTGCTCCTATTATTTATGATAATGACCGCTATTGCTAATCAACAGCGCGCACTACTGAAACAATTGGTACAAAACGCGATACAAACAATAGAAAGGCATCGGGTATATACAAATATGTTGAAAAACAGCTTTCCCAAATAGCTGGCATATAATTGTTCCCCCATATATATATATATATTTTTTTTTTATGGGACCGTCTTCTCTGGACGGCAAATTTATTTAAGTTCAATAACTCTTCATTGAGCTTAAATTTCCATTATTACATAAATTCAAACAATTATAACTATCCAGGTAATTTTGCAGAAAAGGCTATCGCCCGTGTCTAATATATATATATATATATATATATATGCAGTGGAACAAGTATGTATGTATGTATGTATATATATATATATATATGTATATATACATATATGTGTATATATGTATATATATAGTTATGTATATATATCTATATATACATATATGTGTATATATGTATATATATATATATATATATATGCAGTGGAACAAGTATGTATCAGCTTTTGTCCGAGGCAGCGATCATTGTTGTTATCCTGGTTTCCGTCCCCACATTTCGTCTCTATCCATCACCCGAATGTTCGAATTGAGTTTTCTTGACTCAATTCGAGCCCTCATCTCATTTCTCACTACATCGTCCGGCTGAGAAGATCGCTTCATCGAGGACGTCTTCATGAGAACAACTCTAAGAGAACAGAATTTTAAACCAATCGACCGTGCCGAAAGTGAGGTGCGGAGGTGTCCCCATGGAGAATCCCTCCATTCATGGCCGAGGTACGCTTCCAGACTAGCAGACGAAGCCAAATAAGTGCAGGAAAAGCTCAAAAATTAGCTACCCACGTGAGTTTTGTCCGTTGTCATTCGAGTGGATGAGAGGCCCCGAACCTCTTACATTTGATTCAAAAAGCAAAAGTTTTAATCGCAATATATATATATATATATATATATATATATTGCGGCAGATATCTGTGACACAACAACTCGTCGCAACACTCTCGAACAAAATGTTACCTAGTGGAACACATAGCTCATATATATAATATATATATATATATGTAGAGCTTGCCCCTATATATTGGCTATTGGTATGAGCCAGATTTGGACAATCTTCTTCGGATCAAATTTCGTACATGGCCAATCATTGTTGCAATCGATGAACCTAATAACGATTTAATATTGAGCCAGTCAATGGTCGGTCAACGAGGGATCGTGGTGTGACGTTAGCACGCCGCGGCCCTGGAGCGTCAGCAACGATTTTCGCCGGTCGCTCTTTCGGTGGCGAAACGGGGGTTCACTCTGCCCTCACTGACTTCGTGTCATGTCACCACGACCACTGTTGCGAGCATTGTTGTTATCCTGGTTATCGTCGTCACAACTGCTATCCTTACCCGGTCGAATCTTCAAATTCGTTAGTAGTTTTCTTGACTCAATTCTTGTCTGTCTTCATCTCATTTCCTACTACATTGTGCGGCTGAGGAGATCGCTTCATCAAGAACAACACTAAAAGAACAAGATTTTGAACTAAACAACCGTGTCGAAGGTGAGGTGCGGAGGTGCCTCCATGGAGAATCCCACCATCATGGCCGAGGACGCTTCCAGATTATCAGAGGAAGGCAAACACGTGCAGAAAAAACCAAAAATTTGCTATCCGCATATGCTTTGTCCCTTGCCGCTCATTCGAGAGGACGAGAGGCCCTCGATCCTCTTACACATACGTTGATTCAGTGTTTAGGCAAAAGTCCTAATCGTTCGACGGGAGGCTTGAGTTCATTAGAGTTTTTGCGCCAGAGCTTGTCACTCGGTGTACAGTAATGTCATCGCCGTCGTCGTCAATGCATAAATGACGGTGATGCAGTGCGAAGTGAGTGTGACAACAACAGCAGCAGTTCGAAGCTGAGCAGGAGGACACGGGAGGCTTAATGCCGAGCAGCAAGAACTATTACCATTTCATCTCGTCTGTTGAATCGACCCATAAGTGAATGACAAAGATTATCGAATAGCCGACTGAGGGCTGACTCGCTTACTTGACTGGAGTTCGAGGGCTTGTTGTTGTTGCTGTTGTTGTTGTTGCTGTTCGCAATGGTTGTTATTGTCATTATTTTTCTTGTTGTTGATGGTGGGGGTAAAGGATAGGTGGTGGAGGTGGGTCGCTGTTGTAAGAGTGGTTGTCGTTGTTCCTGTTCCCAATGGTTGCGGTGGTGGGAATTGTCGCCGCCGCCGCCGCCGCCGACGTCATCATCATCAGAGGAGGAGGAGGCGGCGACGGCAGTGTCGTCGTTGTCGTCGTCGTCGTAACGTTGTAATACCACCATTCGTCATCTCGTAAAGACAGCCCTTGCGCCCTGCTCCCATTCACCCCTGCTGAATGATGTCGGTTACCCTCCTCATTTCGACCGGAAGTGAGTGGATAACCGACCCAAGGATCATCCCTCTTCTTGTGCGTCGCCGACCGGCCTCTTTAGAACGGCAACATCACCGCAACAACAACAACAACGACGACGACGACGACAACACTCAGGCTAGCCTTTGACGACGGCTGTAAGATCGGACGGCGTGTTCATCCCCAGCGGACCGCTTTTCCAATCAGACCGCCCTTAGAGGGCAGCAGCAACGGCGCTAACAGCAAGGTCTCGTCACTACTCTATTGGAGAACTCTCCGGGTTTTCTTCTGTGGTCTTCGTTGTCGTCGGCGTCATCCATCGTCATCCGATGTCGCAGCGCCAGCTACCACGTCGTCATAACAATAATACCATCAGCCAGCTACCACTATTCCAAGACCGAACAACGACGATTTGTCAGAAGCAATCACATACTCTGTCAAAAAGTCTGATAATCAAAAAGATCACTGCTGGCCATCAACACCAACGTGTGGGCTATGCGGAACGAACACAATTGCAAATCAACCGATCATTGGAAGAGCATCGCTTGAGGATGATGACAATAACAATGATACTGTTGAGGGCTAAGGGGAGGGGGGGGGGGGGGAAGGGAGGTGAGGTTGTTAATGATGCTGATGGTAATCACGAGCATGGCTACCCGATAACTGGCTGGTGTCGAAAGCCAGTACAAGTTAGCAGATTCATTAGGAAAGTGATTATACCCCTGTTCACGTCATTTGTTAGCATTGTTGTGGTTGTCGTCTGAACTCGTTACTTATTGCTGGCGGTTAACTGCTCTTATACCACTTTATCACTCAGTCAAATTGTCTTGTTATGCAGGTGTGTGTGTGTGTATGACTAACGAAGAGATATGGCGACAGAAACTTAGGCGGAGCAACCTGCTTAATTAAAATCCACCATCAACATGCGATTTATACCAAGCAGTCAACCAAAGTGGCAACAACAACAGTTGGTCTGTACCGCCCATAACTCAAACTGGGTTCAAAAAGGAATAATATAAAAACATGTTCAAGATCACAAGAGAGTTCATACAGTTTATAAAGCTCTCTCAATCAGTTTCTTCTCGTTTCTCAGCTGGCATTCCCAGACCGAAAAGCAAAACAGAGAGAGCGAGCGAGGGAAGAGAGAGAGTTGCATTCCAGTCTGGGGTTGTTACGAATAAAGAGTTTGCAGAGTTGAAGCGAATTGGATAATTTTATGTAGATTTCAGAATCATTAACGATAACAACAACCACATCAACAGCAGCAACAAAACGATAACAACAACCACATCAACAGCAACAACAAAACGATAACAACAACCACATCAACAGCAACAACAAACGATAACAACAACCACATCAACAGCAACAACAACAACATCCACATCAACAGCAACAACAACATCCACATCAACAGCAACAACAACAACAACAACAGCTACAACGACAACAACAACAGCTACAACGACTACAGCAGCAACAACAACAACAACAACAACAACAACAACAACAACGACGACAGCTTGCAGTCTGACAGCTCACTGACAAGCCGCCGACGACGACGGTTCGACAGAGCCCCAGCACCGAGGTTGGATACGAACCACAATGCCGCCGCCGGCGGCGGTACGTTACGGTACGGTACGTACCAGGGGGAGGAGCAAACCCATCGCCGCCCCCGCAGCCGCTGCCGCCATCGCACCGATGATTCATTAGCAAAACGACGGAGGAGCCAGCCAGCCAGACGTTCGGTGCGGACTGTTGTTGCTGCTGCTGTTTCTGCTGCTGCGGCCGATCGTCTGTCTGCCCATCGAGGAGTCGAGTCATCTTCACCCACAGAATATGCCCCGTAATGTAGTAGTTGTTCTCTCATGTCTTCATTTCTTGTTGTTGTTGTTGTTGTTGTTGTTGTTTTTCTTCTTCTCCCCCGTCCCCGTTCCTCCTCCTCCTCCTTCTGCTTCTTCTTCTGCTGCTCTGCTACCCCTGCCCGTCTGTGATGATATCACCACCAACAACAACAACAACAACAACAACAGCTTCGTCTGTTTTGTCTCGGCCGTTTTTTTTGCCTCTGCCACCATCGTTGCTTATGTAACCGTAGTTCCCGTAGCAGCAGCAGTAGTAGAAGACGCAGTAGCAGCTGTAGGGCGTCGTCGTCGCCGTCATGCGAGCGTAATGCGCGTACGCCCTAGCACGTAGCGTGCTATCATCTACCAGACAGAACACGCTGGGACGCAACCCAACGAAAGCAGTGGGCGAAGGCCAAAGCCGGCTGCGGGGGACCGGGGCGGTTGGGGGTACAGAGGGCCGTTCGTCCGTTGCTCGTGTACTTGTTTAAACATTTCACGTGCGCGCCAGCGGGAGGGGGGGCGGGGGGGGCGGTGAGGGGGTCACACACAGCAAGGGCGTCATCATCTGAGACGGCTCTAGTAATCTGCTACGTATAGTGAGTGGTATTATAGCACCAGCAGTAGGACACCTGTAGTAGCCGAGTAGACACACTTCTACTACGATGACTACAACGAACCGACCTTGGACATCGGGCTGGGAAGCGGGAATAGAGCGCGCGCATAATAGTCCGGAAGGAAGAAGAGGACGAGATAGAAACATTGTAGTGTGCTGTAGGATAGGTAAGTAGGTAGGTAGGTAGATTGATAGTTAGAGGGAGATAGAGAGAACAAGAGAGAGAGAGATAAATAGATGATCTCGGTTTGGCCACTAGCTTTACTACTAACTACTACTACTACTACTACTACAACTAGTCAGTCTAAACTAGTCGGTCTAAGTGAAGGAACGCTACGTATAGGGGGGACGTTCTGCCCCGCAAGGAACACAGCCTCCTCGTCGAGAAGTAGGTTCTACGTTCTGTCTCTAGGCTTACCCTAGACGGTTGTGGTTGGCTATGCTCGATTCGGCAAGCTATGGATGGGCATATGCTGCTTCTGGAAGATCAATTCATTCGATATTGTATTACTACTGTACTGTTGTGTTCGATACTGTATTATTAATGTGCTACAATTTGTTGTTACTCATTCAGTTCAGTTTGGCGCGTTTCTTGTTATCGTTCTAGTGGTCATGGTAACGATGTTTATTGTTGCCGTTGCTATTGTTGTTGTTGTTGTTGTCGTTGTTGTTGTTGCTATTGTTGTTGTTGCTGCCTGTGGCGGTGGTGGTGCTGGTGCTGCTGCTGGTAAAGGTAACACTGTAATCGTTGTTTCTTCTGCTGTTATTGCAATCGTTGTCGCCGACATCCATCCGTCGCCCCCACAGAGCTTCTAACATCTGTTGGTTCCACTGACGCCCTGGGCGCTAACTTCAGTCAGCGGCCTGGTCTTTCTTTGCCGCCGTATCTCTCGTTGGGGCGGGGGAGGGGGGCACTTCGTGGCCGAGACTTCCCTGATCTACTAGTGCTAATCTTCGATTCACGGCGAAGTCACGGCAAAGACTTCACATCGATTCCACCGCTCACAGCAGCGCGTGCGTTTGATCACGGTCAGTAATTAACATCGCTAAGCCAATGTACGCCCGCCCCAGCCTGTGTTACGGCAACCTACAGCATCGATAACGGCGAACCAACAGCATCGAACGGCGAACCAACAGCATCGAACGGCGGACGTCTATGCCGTCGCCATCTGGCATCGCCGTCATGCAATCCACATCGATCGATTGATCGAACATTGGCAGGCATTCGTACAAAGAGGTGGTGACGCTTATCTTTCATTAAACGCATGATACCATACTACATCACTGACTACCGCTTCACTCGTCGTTTCTGCCCCGCTCCGACGCCAGTACTAGTGTTCTAGCGACAGGAGCGGGTGTGAGATGGAAAGCTGAGAGAGATAGAGACAGAACGAGATAGACATATATAGAGAGAAAAAAATAAAAGACTACTTGTTAAATGCTGCCGAACGAAACACGCGTGTCCACCATGTGTTACCGCAGCCAGCAGCAGCAGCAGCATCATGTCAGTAATTGGGACGGGATACGGTGTTGTCACCTATACTGCCTTAGCTGCGTCACCGTGCGGGACTGTGACGCACTTTAACAGAAGACACTATCATCATCAGCGTATCATCACCTTTCCACAACCAGACATACACATAAACTGTATGCCTGGGCGTGGGAAGGCGAGAATGAGGCCATATATATATATATATATATATATATATATATATATATACGCAAAATAAACGCAACATTTGTCATGTGCTTACCCCGATACCATGGCGTTAGTAACATCGAGTGCCCTCATCAACCGCTCGAGGCTTACCTGCAAACACAAGCGGAACAGATTATTCATCAGATTATCACACTCCTTTAGATACGAAAATAGACAAATACTGTGTCCATGCAAGTCAACGATGAGGGTCCGCTGAAAACGGTAGTGCCTCACCGACATATCTAGTGCATTTTGCCACTTGCTTCCTGGACCCTTACTACCAACCGTAGAACGTCTTTTTATGGTTAGGTTCGTTTCGTCGTAACAAGACGTCATGTATTGCTAACAAACCAAGAGATTCTCTCCCTAGTAATAAGGGCGTGCCATTTGGCATGCCGAGACACGACATACAATAGCGAAAAGAGCAATTCTTCAGCCAAGATCACGAGGCATATAGCCACGAGGCCTTTTCATCGTTATCCAAATAACACTTAATTTATTCGAATGGCGACAAAACTCTATTTCTATCTACAGATCAAGTAACAACAGCCCGAATATAAAACGGCTGCGGGATATATATATATATATATATATATATATATATATATACTTAAAGAGAAATACAAAAACATAAGCAAGCCGATGTTTTTATTCATCGTTATTACGGCCATTATCTCTGTAGTTATTACTATGATAGTTAGCATATTTTTAGATATGAGATTGAGCGAACGACCTGCCGGCACGAAAGCAAAAATAAATGTGTTGTAGAAGGTATATTTCGGCAATGCTCTCTCAAAGAAAAGACACACACATATATGTATTTCATCTAGCCGTCCCATATATATATATATATATATATATATATCTAGGAGTAGGTTAATGTCCGCGACACGGTGAATGCACTGAACACCTCATAGCGACTGTGGCGTAATCAAGAACATACGCAGAAATAGCAATGGCACGTTTCGTTCATTCAGTTGAGTTCATCCGTCGCGATGTACCGCCTTCGGTGGTGGCCTCGGCACCAACAACTACAACAAGACCGACGATGACGGTAGCATCAGCAACAATAACAACAGCAGCAGCAGCAACAACAACAACAACAACAACATCATCAACAACAACAACAACAACAACAACAGCAACAACAACAACAACAACTACGATTTGCTAAGTAAACGGGCGGCGTGGGTGTCCAACGCATCTACAAGTATGCCAGCGATGACCATCAACAATGGATGCTTTAAAGTTCCTGTCAGCTGCCTATTTGCTATCTCGCGAAGCCAGCCACTTGGTTTTGTCTTCAATTTCCCCTGCCCACTGTCGTGACGGCAGTGGCCATATATGTAGATGCGCCGCCTCTGCTGAGGTAGTTCGGGAATAGTCCAAGCAAAACGAGGTCAGGCGGCGTATATAGGGCCGGGCGTGATACAATGGGAGGAGAGTGCGGCGAGAAATCAGGGGCTGAATAAAGATGGCGCTCAGCTCAAACTGTCGATGGAAATGGCAAGCCACCATAGAAGTTAGTGTCAGCGCGTTTTTGTTAGTATTCTGCAACCGTTTGGATCACGGAAATAGGCGTATGCAATCAACACGAGCGATCAATTGCACAGCGTTTTTATTGCATGAAAGGATGGCGGTTACCTTAGATTACACACTCGTCCTGCTGAATCAGGTGAAATCGCGCCGACGGAATAGAGATTCCGGATAGAGATCAGATACCACATCATACGTGTACTATATATATATATATATATAATTATATATAATTATAAGATGAGTGCGAAGAAGCTATATATATATATATATATATATATATATATGTATGTTTATCAAGCTCCTTCGCAGACATCTTATAATAATTATATATATTCCCAATAATAGTAACTCGGACTCAAGCGTCCAGTTTGCCGTCCAGTTTTGCGCTCGACAGCGAAAATGTCATTAAAGCCTAGGTTTAACTACTAGAAAACCTCGACGCAACCCATATCCCCAAACGACATGCAGTTGAGCTAACTGTAATCAACTGCACAATCGCGTCAATCTATCGATCTGCCTACCATTGCGGGGCACTTTTTGTATTTTTGTGCCCGTAGTGATGTCCTGTTATTTCTTTATGCAGCCATCTGACGTGACGATAGAATGCACAGAAGCAGTCGAAAGCATACTATTAATAATTCAAGGTAATCACGGCCGAGCCGTTATCAGCATTGACATGCAATCGACTGAGATGAACAAATGATACCATTTTCGTGACCTAAATGTGACCGTGATGTTAAAAAAAACCTGCTGTCTCGACAACCTGTGGCACAACTGGCATTATTACAACGAGCATAAGTGATACTGCAATGTCCATGATGAACGTCGCACATGAAATTTTGGGAGGAGCTACACAGCCAAAAACATCTCACTCTCATATGTTGTGATTGTAAATGCAAGAAGAGCCGACGACCGCAACAACAACAACAACAACAACAACAACAAACAACAACAATATCACCACTTCCTCTACTACGAAATGGACTAATATCAATATTTGCAGCATCCATAAGGGAACCAATAATAGAAGTAGTGTAAACATATACATCTCCAGAGAGCCTTATACAGAAGTTGTATTTACCACTCCTTATTAAATATAGCTTGAATCAAATACGCCCACTGTGCAGTATGCCACAAAGCGCGCTGCTGGCTTCGTACATTACTATACTATTACTATGGTATCATTACATGCAATGTTTGCAAACATCCTCGTATGTAGTTTATCTATGCTATTAATTGTATGATCACAGCTCTTTAAATGATATGCCGGTTCGCTGCTGCCTGGGTTTAGTTTCTTATCTTACCATATGGGTTTATCACAAAACCTACAAGCCTAGGCACAGAACACTGTCCGCATTTCGCCTAGCTCGTCGCATTTCAGCGCAATCTGTTTTATGGATTCTTCTTCCACACCACACGCTTTACAACGAGCGCTTTCAGTTTCCGAATATCTGGCCACCAGAAATCGGGATGTGAGAATACCGGCCCTGCAGTCAGCGAACAGTCCTGAGGTTTGCGATTTCAAATATATAGTGTATATTTTTGGCCGTATCTCTTTTCTGTTCCCTGTATGTACAATTGCAAGGATGTCCTTCATTCCAAATCCGCTCTCCATCTTTCCTCGATTATTTCTTCAAGTTTTTGCTCACACTCTTTCTTGGCTATCTGTTTAAATGCAACCACCTCGTATTCTTCATAGTCCATCGTAATGCACTTAAATTTATATTCACGGAACTCTTGCCGTCTATCCCATTTACTTATATTCGTTTCAGTCAGTTTTGGTGTGAGCAGTTCGGCCGCCCAGTTGTATCTAGCCTTGTATTTGTCGTAAAGTATTTTACATAGTTTATTCATAAAAATCTTATCATTGCCTTTCACTGAGCAGTAGACCGAAGTCTCCACGCTGTAAATATATGATTAACCTTGAACAAAGCGTTTGATCATCATCATCATCATATCTAAATGAAAAATTACATTACTGTTTTAGCATATTGACGAGGTCAAACACAAATGGCCTAGCGCCTTGAAGATGCTCCTCTTTGTCCTTTCTCTCTTAGAACAGGAAATAGGTGTATACATGTTTATGCACACATTTATAATTCAATATAAACATAAAATAATTATATATATATATATATATATATATATATATATATATATATATATATATACACAGCGGTATACTTTCTTCTTGAAACGTTTGCTGCTCATTCGAAGTATGACGACACGTTCGTATTATTCCTTGAAAATAAGTAATTTTTTTCTGAGAAACTTCCGTGCCAGAAACATAATTATCGATCAATTGTATGCGACACGATTCCTCTCATTAGACAACTGGGGCCACACTCATCATGCCACGCCGAATCATCAGCGATCAACGCTGGCGACCTCGGCAGCGACCACCGGAGAAATAGCGGCGGGTTGCGGAAAATAGTCGCTGGCGGCGTTTTGCTGAGGAGACCTAATAAGAACGAGTGACTTGTTTCCTCTCGAAGAGACATATCGGGAGGCCTTCGTTCGTTCACAAAATGTACTCTGTGCTGCTGTGGATGCAACAGTAGTGCTAGTACGAGTAATAAGGCTAATCAATAACTGCAATAGGTTAGCGAACCATATGCAAGAACCACACGATTCGCATGTGGATGCGCACATTTTCCTTAGGGAAGCTAATGTGGTCTGCATTTGCAAACGCTCAATTTCATAATAGTCAGTTGACCCATTACACCATATATGGCCACACTTAATATGAACCCATCATATGGGTCTAACCTCATCCCTCCCCCATGCTCTCTCATTCCCACCTAATCTTAGCAGTAAATTTCCTCGATGTTCTGTTGGCCTTGTGACTACGACATGCTCTCTCCTCTGTATGTGGGTTGGAATGCAGTGTTTCTTGAGATAAACTCCAGCCATCCTATACAGTTTTTGTTATATATATATATATATATATATATATATATATATATATATAAAAGCTTTTTCAGAGTTTTACTTCTTCCCACTACCAGTCAAGGGCATGCGCACTTACATGAGCCATTAAAGCAAAACCCGCTAATGGGATTAATGCTCCATCGTGATACTCATACGGTCATGATTACACGCGTAAACTAATTTAAAAAAAAAAATTATATACGCAAACGTTTAACAATTCCGTCCGAGAATCGAGTGATGACTTTCGCTTGAGCATCTAGTTCGTCGTTGTGGGCAGTGGTCCACGTCGAGATGAAGTAAAGGCAATTGATTCTGAACGTGCTGCTAGATGTGCCGCTATATGCTGGTGCTGATGATGGTAATCATATCGTAAGGTACCCGCACACGCATGGGACGAGTTTAAGACAATGTTCTCAATTATCAACGAGGCCAGTAGACGCAAGATGCTAAACAATACCACCACTAGCAGCCTTCTCTGTCCACGCCCGGAGGATGGCAGATCTAGTAGCGTTCTCTGCGGTTCTTCCGGATAGATAGTATTCCCGAAGCGCCTGCCTCCGATTCTTCGCTCGTTTGCTCATTTACTCACGACCCGATTGGTTCTTGTCCCGATTGGTAAAGTGGAACCGGTTTGCGACTATTTGTACTTCTGTTACCTTTACGCCTTCATGTTCTTCTTGCTTCTGTTGCTGCTGCTGCTACTGTAAACTGAAGTCCAGCCTAGTGGACATCGACCGGTCACGGCTGGCTACGCAAACAAGACTCAGACGATAGACGGACATACAGAGATACATGTTTGATGTGTGAAGTGACTACACTGAGTCCGCAGCAACGCAAGTTTGACCTTCGTTACTGCGCAGCACCAATGCACAAAGACAATCATGGCGCACATAGGACAGTAGATCTGTCAGCAGAGTGCAGCCGGTTGCCGCCATAAATCGAGAGGCAGCAGCTTCGATGGATCTCGCGGTGGTCGTGGCTGGCTGCCAAATAAACAGCTTACAGAAATACAGCAGCAGCCGAAACAACAACGACCATAATAGGGGTTAATTGTGGGGTCACATTGGTCGAGATAAGTGTCGACCGTCGGCGACATACACAAAGATTGACATGTTCGTTTTAACACGTTCTCCTGACCATGTTGGCGTTCTCTAGCAAGGTGAAGGTGGTCGCATGGCCAACAGCCGCATCTTCGGAAGAAGAAACAGTAGGTTCCTTCTTCCACCGTCGATGACGAGGAGATTTGAGTGCAATTTTGCTAAGAGTGCTAAGTTTGACCCCGTTGTTTACATTTGCCTGCTGTTGTTATTGTTGTTCTCTTCAAAACAAAGACCTTCTTTGACGATATGTCCAAGAAGCTCTGGCCAATGTTCGAGGCATGCGGAACTAAATTACATCACTCCGCGAACGCTTAGAAAAGAAGCTGCTCGTTACCTCAGAACTAACAGGACTTGAGCTCGAAAAAAAACGAGAGGAGACCTGAAGATAGAGTTACAGTGCCACCTTGGACACAAATTGAATTTTTAGCTTGGGTCGTTACAGTGTATTTCTGCATTGCGGTGCCCCGATATCTATGCAATAACAGCTTCGTCGCCACGGCATGAGTCGCAGAACATGCTGTAAGAGAATAGAAGCGTAAATACTCTAATCTGGAGAATGGGTACTACTTTGTTCTAACCTCGCAATTATCAATGGTATAAACCATTTAAACAAATCAACTTTATTATTATTATTATTACTATTATCTCGACTACCGAACAACAACAATATCAATATATTTTTATTGCTGATACTGCTATTGAACATCAGCAATCATTATTGCTGTTGTTGATATTGTTGTTATTTGTGTTATTTTACCATTCTTATCGATTTACAGCAATAAGAATGTAAAAAAAATGCATATGTGTTGCGACATCGTGCATGCCCCCCCCCAAGTTTAGTTATCAGATTCCTACTTTTTGTAATCGTTTTCTAGCCTTCCTTATCATAAGAGATAAACCACATGGTCCAGGTCGCAACAATAAGACCACAATATGAGCAAAAACAACAACAACAACAGGAAGAGAAGAGAGCAGCAAATGCCACATCTGTAATCAATAAAATCGACGGCAAAGCGCGAGCACAACACTGGTCACTTCTGAAAGTCTAAAGCTCTACCGCTTCATAATTTATTAATGTAAATGATGGCCCATATACAAAGTATGTTGATAAACAGCTTTTAAAAGTGCCTCTAAATCAGTCGAAGGAAACACATCGCATATTGCGAAAACCACAGCATAGAACATTAATATCACCCTTATGACTAGTACTACAAATAAACGTTTTTCGTACGACTAGTGCTACCACTACTACTATTGCTACTAATATTTATGTAAATTTACCCAACGTGATAAACCTACAACACGACAATTCTAGGCACAAGTAAACCCACTTGTCCTTAGAAACAACTATGTATTGTCACTTCGTTTCTACTTTCCACCAGACCATTACGCTCTCATATACAAGAGATTTATATGGGCCTTCTTCGGCAGCAGAAGACGGGCCCGTACTGGCCAACTAGGGCCAACAGACCAAAGAAAACGCGACCGAATACAAGTCTAGCGTCATTCGAACCCACGCTGATCCGTTGGTCTACGATGGTTACCATGGCAACGTTAGAGGCGCCTCTTCTGTAGAACGGGACGACGCATTAGCCGACCAGACACGCCCGTTGCAAGTCGTGCGACCTTGCTTACGGTTAAAGGTAATAATAATAGTGTTTGCCGCAATCGTGATAACCGCTCCTACTTACGCGTCTTACAAGCTACTCAATTAACGTTTCTTTTTATCTGCGGAACCACCGCCGGATTTCGACAGTTGTTGTTGTTCGACACTATTATGCAATTGTATGTACGATGTCGGCGGGCCGGAGCGACGCGAAAAGTTTAACGGTGAATACAGTTGGGTTTGGGTCGTTGGAACGTGATTCATGCCAGAGAAATGCGATCGTGTGCTATAGAAGCTACAGAAGGTCACTAAGCCTTATAGCCGTGACCATGTAAACTGGCTATAAAAGACACAGACGCCGGGCGGCAGCATTATAGTCGGATGCCGGCCACCGTAATCATGATTGCAGTATTATTTTCTTTAAGGTATTATGCATATAAATGTTTGTTTGTATCGTTTTCGCTATTTACAATTGTGAGATTTGAGTAAGAGTACTTGATTAAGCGTTCGCAGCAGTTTGCGTCAACACATAGCGCCAATGATAGAGGCAGCGTTGCCCCTACAGACGGCAACTGATAGCAAATGCCTCAATTTTTCCTCCTTGCGCCGGTCACCTGTTACAGCCTTTGCTCTTCTCGCCAGATTACGAAAAAAATTTGCTGTGACATAGCGCATAAGCCCGAGAGTCTCCACGGATATTGCCATTGGTAATGAAACGGCAATAATGCTATTGAAATGGTACATACCCAGTCTCTAGAGGAGAGTCCTTATGTTTATTTTTTCTAGTGGCGCGACCCATCCAGCGGCGATAGACCTGTTGCGCATATATGAGGGGATGGCGGTGCAAGACACTGTAGCGTCCCAGGCTAAACAATTACCCAGGTAGTATTGTAACTCCATCAGGTCTGTTATTGTTTGTGGCACAAGTCCTCTTGGCTCCGAGGGAGTAGGCAACTTTCTCTTCCTAACAATGTGTTGAAAGATGTAATTTAGTTCACATGTCTCGAATATCGGCCAGAGATTCTTGGGCATCTTAGCGGGTGAAGGCCATTCGCCTCAACCCCAGCTCCACACATCGTCTGGGCCAACTTTTGTTATTCCTGGAAGGGCTTCCTTTAATATACGTATTGTATGTCCGCGATCTAAAGGGATGCCCCAATAGCCGTTACCTCGCATTTTGCTGCCTTGAGCCACACTGCGGTTTTTATCGCCGCATCAAGCTGGTATAGCACGTAGTTCATTCATCTCTTAGCATCGTGCGCATTCAACCTCTTTCTAAATATAAAAGAAAATTGGTAGACCCACGATTAGATTCACGCGATTCGGGACTTGAAGCGTAATCGCGGAAATTGCAAGAACTCGGTTAGGTACCTACATATATATTTATATATTTATATTTGCATATATATTTTTGTAAACACAAGGTTTTAATATTTAGATACATACGTTTGTACGGAGCGTACATAAAGTATGAATATACACATGACACCAGTTCATTCATTCGCTACAGTTATAGGCAAGTGAGGCACCTCTACGGCGCCTAGTTGTCAGTGCAAATCTAGTGGACAAATACAAGACAATGGCAAACTCTAATAAATCTAGGAACTCTACGAAACCGCGCTTCCTAAAACAAATTATGGCACACCAGAAAACGCAATTTCCGATAGCAAGCAAGCAATAACGGAAGTTGAATACGGCAGGGGCGGGAAGAGCATAGTCGTCTAACAAGGATTCCGTTGACGCGATAGAGACGTTCATTGTGTTTTATTCTGTCGTTTTTTTTATTTTTTATTTTTTTTTGTTTAGCTTATTTGATTTTACATTTTCTTTTACGTTCATACGAAGCTACATTGGAGAGCACCTCTCGTATATATATATATATATATATATATACATATATATTCATTCACACATACGCATTTTAGAGATGGTGGCATACCGCACGTTGGACAGTCGCTCGAATGAAAATCATCGGCGCATTTGTCTGGGAACCAGTGAGTTGGTATCAGCTATCTCGCTCAGTCTGCTGCTCCTCTGGTGCTTTTCTACTCATATTCTCATAATTTAAGGGTATTAGTGTGCATCTCGTCCTGGAACAGTTCCGCTCTATTTCGAATCGACGGGTCCGCTAAAGTTGGCTAAAAAGAAGTAACGACAAAACGATAGCCAATATAGTAGTCACCTACCAGCTAACACTTCGAAAAATTGATTATGCGTAGCCCTACTCCCGACAAGTCTTGAAGGAATGGTCTACACCGTCGTACCTAGGAGAGTCATATATATATACCTAAGGAGCTCGCGCTGAGAGTTTTCAGCCCGCCCTAAAAAACTTTTCTTAGGTCTTATTGCAGAGGACCAGATCGAAGCTGCGTATAGCACAAAAATCTTCTACCGAGGCCAGCAGAGTAAATAAATATATATATATATATATATATATATATATATATATATATATATATATATAAGTTTCCTTATCAGAAGGAAACTGAGAACTCTATCTCAAGGGTTGACGATCGCAACTAATTAGCCTTCTCCGTTTGATTGGTTCATTTACCGATACGGAAAGGCTTGATGCGGTCGTTGTCGTCGTCGTTTTTGTTAAAATAAATTATACCTGTATACACATTTACGTTAATTGACCGAGGCGTAGCTAGCAAAAGTTGGGCATAGCCTGAGAGTTATACTGAATTTTTTTTATTGCAAAGTGGGGGGACGCTATTGTTCTTGGAGAACGTGTACCTATTACCTCCTTCCACAACCCGAGTATGGGTTAAACATTGTGTTGTAATGCGCTATATATATATATATATATATATATATATATAGAGCTCTTGCGTTAACAGAATCTTAAATAAAAACCTAGATATAGCTAGGTCCGCCCTCAAAAACTACCAGGTTGAGGTGCGCGAAAGACCCAGTTGTTGGGCACGTCGCCGAATCGATGAACCGTACGTTGTTCTATATTGTCGGCCCCAGCGGCGATATTTTCAGCTAAATGAGCGCTCCGTGGTCTTTGACGGCTTAGCGCAACACGTACTGAACCTGTTCTATGAAAAATCTGGCCAGGGTCACAGTTGGCGTTCTCAGAAACTTTAAAAATATTTCAGCTAAATATTCGGACACCGCATAAATACATAGTGCAGTACCGTAGTAGTGTATATATATATATATATATATATATATCAGATAATACAGGAATAATAACGATAACAGTACCGCAAGTAAGACATAATCGGAACGTAAATATGATCCCCTCCGTCTATTTAGTGTACATTTCAAAAACAGAGTGTCAATATTCGTGCGATGTGTCGTCAGGCGTTATGTGTTAGCCAGAGATCATAGGCTATTATAGCAGCAGTGTTGTCGGCGGCGGAAATCCGATCTTAGCCATTTCCCGAAGATGCACAAGGAACAAGTGCGGAGGCGGCGACACGACGAGCCAGATACGTGCTTTGAGTCTACTCTCCCCTCCACTTCCCTGCACCGCACTACAGCGCACTCCACAAATGCATCATACTAGATGTTGCCTCGAGTGCGTTCAATTCCACTTAGTAATAAGTTTCCTACTAATCATGGGTTTACGAGAATACATAATAAACGTTGCATTTCCAGAGTTGAAACAGCGCAATTGCTCTTTTACAACGCTGAAGGTGATATATGTAGATCACACGGGCAGCCACAAAGTTTACATATACACTTCGGAGTCCGTTCAATTCCACTTAGTAATTTGGAATTAAGTGTTCCTACTAAGTGTGTATATATATATATATATATATATATATATGTATATATATATATATATATATATATATATATTTATATACATATGTATATATATATATATATATGCATCTGTATATATATATATATATATACACCACTTGATTTATCTGGTGTACACGTTCATAAGGATACAATTGTTGCCTCTTGCATATAAGCAAATAAAACTGTAACTAATGATATATATATATATATATATGCACAGAAAACACTGTGCAGTTGTTTGGGACTTCGCAACTGAACTACCTCCCATTCGGCAACTACGGAGAGATGTTTACAGAAGCGTTCGCAATTCGAACCCTCGCACTGTCGGGTCGCATCAGAGATCATCAAGAGCAGCTAGATCCAGCCAGCACAGCTGGTCGGTCGGTGGCTTGCTTAGCCATGCGGCGGCGACAAGCAGCGCGCAATCGGTGGTCTCCAGATGGCGCTGTACTGGCTCGTCGTCATCGTCGTGGCGCATGCAGAATCCTGTCGGGTTACGAGACATTTCCTGCAACGGTCGCTGAGTCGATCCAAGCAGCAACAGCAGCAGCAGAAGTCCATCTACAGCAGTTAATACCACCAGCTGCAACTGCTACTGCAGGCGGCTACACACTGAACTCTTATCTTCCTCTTTATCGAGACGAACAGAAAAAATTAAGAGCAGACTCTCTCGACTGTGGCTGTGGCTGTGGTACCCCTGATAGCGTACATGTTTCGTCGCTCCGCCCTATGTCCTATAATGTATAGAAAGCTGATAGAAAACTGGCATATAACCCGTACGATACTTGGGCATTTGATTTAGAATAGAATTATGATCAAATAATTATAAAACAAAGTTAGTCGCAGCCGTAGTGGCAGTCTAATTAGATTTCAACTTTGAATTAAAATAGCATCACTACACGCTTAGTGACTCCAACACAGACAGTCTCCGACATACATATATATATATGTATATGTATGTGGACCATGAAGCATTTTTCCCCAACCTCACAATAAAAACAAAAAATATATTTATATGTATGTGGACGATATGGTCGAGGTAGCTAAGCTTCGTCGTGTCTAGGATCTGATCTGATGATGTTGATGAGGGTCGTGGTGAGTATTGTAGATGTTGTGAATAGTAGTAACATGATGGCGATGCATATAAGTATGAAGGTGTTTGTTATACTGTATCATATTTATCCCGTTGAATTGACTACAATTGGTAGGGCTGGAATTGTTCTACAATTGGTAGGACTGCAATTGTTCTACAATTGGTAGGACTGCAATTGTTCTACAATTGGTAGGACTGCAATTGTTCTACAATTGGTAGGACTGAAATTGTTCTACAATTGGTAGGACTGCAATTGTTCTACAATTGGTAGGACTGAAATTGTTCTACAATTGGTAGAACTGGAATTGTTCTACAATTGGTAGGACTGCATTTGTTCTACAGTTGGTAGGACTGAAATTGTTCTACAATTGGTAGGACTGGAATTGTTCTACAATTGGTAGGACTGAAATTGTTCTACAATTGGTAGAACTGGAATTGTTCTATAATTAGTGTCACTATATCTTAGTTGTCACACACATACACACACACACCTGTATAACTTGGGCGTCGACTTGCTCTTTCGTCGCGAGAGACAGAGAGATACGAACGCACTCGGCACATCAATTCACTGCTATGGTGCTGAATTCAACAGCCGAACTCAACGAGATTACTCGAGTTATCGGCGGGTAGCACTTTTCCTTTCCAGCCTTCGTTAAAACTCCTCCTGCACGCGTTCAAACACAGCAGCTGTGTAGGCCGTGAAATATTGGCCAGACTTCGATTGGCTTCGAAGAGCACACAGTTGAGTTGTCCCGTAAACTCCCGTTTATCTCTCGTTGGGAGGCGGCGCTTTACTTTGTAGTTTTCGTCACGAATCGTCATCACGCATCAAAACTAGGTCCGCCTAGGTGAGGAGGCATCGTTCCGTTCGGCATTCCTCGTGCACCTTTTTTTGTCACCCACGAGGTTGCTGACGTAGAGGGCGTACTGGAGAGCAGAGCACACCATACACACATTTGCCTATCTATCTATCTATCTATCTGTCTATGCATCTATTCATTCTTTGCACATTGATCGATCTATCCACGTGTCGTTGTTATTATTAGAAGAAGGCACAGTTTCCTCTCCGCTATTATTAGCGGCAGTGACCATCGGCCGTCACGCAAACATCCCACGTCTGAGGCAGCATCGATGACAAAAGAATCCACAATGATGAAAGTGTGGCACCAATCACTCCACCAACTCAGGCACCCTCAAGTCCAACAAAAACCACGACAACAATCATAGCAATAACACAACAACAACAACCGCAGCAATAATGCAATAACAACCGCAGCAACAACACAACAACAGCAACGAGAGACAGCAACAGCAACACCAACAACAACAACAACAACGAGAGACAGAAACACCAACAACAACAACAACAACAACAACAATAACAGTAACGCCACTGTTAATAACCAACGCAGCCACAAACCATATCAATAAAACTACTTACTACTACTACTTCTACTACTATTATGCACTTGAGACGAACTAACTATGCTGCTACGATATAAACGACACCCTTGCTGCAACAGGTTTTCAATAAAACTGCTCGCTATTCATATAGACCTGTCGCTATTGTTGTTGCGGTTGTTGCTGCTGCTGCTGCTGTTGCCGTTGTTGTTGTTGTTGTTGTTGTTGTTGTTGTTGCTGCTGTTGCTGTGATTATTGTTGTTGTTGTTGTTGCTGCTGCTGCTGTTGTTGACAACGAAACCCACAATATCCACGACGTTGGAATCTGTCGTCACACACGCACACGCACACAGACATTCGGTGGGTTGTGCACTCGATTGTGCACGGACACGCGAGACAAAAACCGACCCGCCTCACATTACCCGTTACACACTCTGTTGACGGATGTCTGCACCAGCACATGTGCAGGTCTACAACAACCATCATCATTATCATCATCATACATCCACCACCATTACCACCATCACCACCACCATTACCACCATCACCACCACCATTCACGTTCGTAACAAAACGCCTCCGCCGAGTGGTGGAGACTACGACAAAGAGTGACGTAACCAAATCGCTTGTCTCAGGACTCTCACCACAAACATAACAACACCCTCCTACTACTAACATGGAAGAACAACGATGGGGATCATTGACGACCTGATGGAGTCTGACATCGCAACACGCACAACGTATCAACGGTCAACAATACACTACCACCACCACCAACATCAATCACCACCACCACCACCACACATATTCACATTCGATTCAATTCGATCCGTTCATCCGTTCGTCCGTCGGTCCGCCCGACCTGCCTATCGGTCTGCCTGCGTGTTGCGTAGGTGGAACCACGCAGAAGACGAGTGGAGTATATACAGAGATTACATACTGGGTACGCCACTGGGTACGTGTGCAGACATCAACAACAGCAACAACAACATCAACATCAACAACATCAACATCAACAACAACAGCAACAACAACAACAACAACAACAACTACATCAACAACAATAACAACAGCAAAACTACTCTTCAAAGTTGAAAGTTCTGCAGACAGAGACAGAGACAGAAATAAAGACGAGACGACAATTCGTCGTTGTCGTCTGCCAGACGACGACGACAACAACGACAACAACAACAACAACAACAGCAACAGCAGCAAAGACAACATCGCCTAGGTATCGCCGAGACAGCCGCCGCGGCTTCTGCTGTTGTTGCTGCTGCTGCTGCGGTAGCGGTTTTCGTCTTTTTGTGCCCATTCAAGTGGTTCGATTCGTTTTAATCGTGCCACAAAACTAACAGCACTTGCAACAACAACAACAACAGCAGCAACAACAACAACAATAGCAGCAACAACAACAACAATGACGACAACAGCAACAGTACCAGCTACAACAACAACAGGGTGATAAACGGACCACTTCTTTCTTATTCGATTGTTGGGTGATTGTTGGGCATCGTGCAACGCACGCAGGTCCGCTCGAACTTGTTCGAATTTTTCTCATGACCGTTGCGGGGGTGAAGAAAACAACAACAGCAGCAACAACAACAACAACAACAACAACCTCACTGATGGCTATGATGATGATGATGATAATGGCGACGACGACGACGACGAAAAAGGCCAATGGCGGTAGTACATAAAGCCCTGTGCGCGATTCTAGTCTCTAAGATGCTTGGTGCTCGCGGGAACTAGACAGTACCGTGACTGGCCTACGCAGCGCCGCGTTTCCTTGAGCCCAAAGCCCAACTCCAAATGCAGTAGTCAGGACTCAGGACGTCATGCGTGCGGTTGGCGGCGGCGGCGGCGGTGGCGACCTGGCGGTGCCATTTTCTTGGGCGTTGCTGGCCTCGCAGCTCACCCACAGTACGCCGGGATCGCCTCTAACGCCCCCCCCCCCCCCCCCACTAACGCTACTATTCTTCCTCTAAGCAAGAACGATTAACGACATCATCGACTACGACGACGATGCCGATGAGGACGACGACGACGAAATACCATGATTGGCTATACGCCGTGCGTACAGTCAGGCAGTCAATTACGGCATTTGTTATCATCACCCATATATATATATATATATATATATATATATATATTTATATATATCTAGGTGTCAGTTAGAGAGACAGCTGATTAGTAATAAGGCAGAGAGTTGTAAGAGTCTGTAATGGTAACAACTAGCTGCTGTATGGAGACGCACCATAACAGAGGAGCTGCAGTAACAGTGCCGATGGTGCCTCCCGAGAAGGATGATGACGACGACGACGACAACAACAACAACAACCGCAATAACGACAACATTAACAAAACAACAGCAGCAACAACAACAACAACAACAACAACAAACACCAGAGTACGGGAGGCGCACACACATAGGAGTAAACAGGCAGACACTGACCGAACAGAGCCAAACAGAGGGACGGATACGGAGAGAAAATCCAAGCGAAAAAGAGGTGGCGCTCAAGCAGGAAGCCCATAGGCGAATAACAAAACAACAACAGCAACACCAACGACAGCATCAATAACAACAATAACAACAACAGCAACAACAACACAACAACAACAACAACGACAACAGCAACACCATAATCATGAGCACATGTAAAATATAAGCAGTGACAACACCAACAACAACAGCACAAGCACAACAATATTGACGACAACAACAACAGCACAAGCAACAAGAGCAACAATATCGGCAACAACAACAACAACACAAGCAACCAGGGCAACAATATCGACAAACAATGATACCCCAGTAAATTGGTGGCGCGGTGCTTTCGCAGTAAGGCTTTGTCTGCCGTCGCCGTCGTTGTTGTTGCTGCTGTTGTTGTTGTTGTTGTTGTTGTGTGGGTGGTGGTGGTCTCTCAGTCTGTCTGACGAATGGTGCTCTGTTAAAGAAGATGGAAGTTGGTGCGTAACCACATCACGACTGTTGTTGGCCAGAACTATCATTACCAGGGGCGACATACGAATGTACGATCAACAATCAAATCAAGCCAACAGCCACACAATCAAGTCGCTATGGAATTAATTGATTGGCCGAGTCGGGATGGGTGGGAGGACGGCTGGTTAGTTGAGCGACGATTGACACACTGACGGATTGACGGACTGACTATCGACGACCCGGCCTGTTTCTCTGTCTGTCTGTCTGCCAGCCTGAATGATTGGCTCTCGGTTAGCTGACAGAGTTCGCCCTGTACGAAGGCACGATCGAGCGCGTTTCACCACCATCACCACTGTTTCCACCACCGTTTGCTGGTTGTGACGAGGCCGAGGAGAGAGTTGGTGGTGGTGGTGGTAGATTGTAATATTGTACATCCATCTCGATGGTACGTCTATCTACGACCACCACAAGATACACAACTACTACTACTACTACTACTACTATTGCTGTTGTTATTACTACTACTACTACTACTACTACTACAACTACACAGACGACAGTGACGCAGAGAACTCCAGATAGCAATGGAGGACACAGAGAGATGAACCTGCTCTGCTCATTGTCCACACAACCCACACGAGACGCCCGGCGCGCACACAACAATAACAGCAACAACAACAACAACAACAACAACAACAGCAGCAACAACAACAACAGCAACAGCAACAACAACAACAACAGCAACATCAGCAGCAGCAGCAGCAACAACAGCATCTGTAACCACAGACAGACACAACCGCAGATGCACGCGCTGTTCATCTGGAATCGATGGATGACAATACCCAGCCACAACAACGACATGGATGCAAAATCACTAGGAAACAACGTCACGTGTAAAGGCGGATCATCGAGAGACAGAAAGAGAGAGAGCAAATAGTTTCGTCAGAGACAAGTAACAGAGGAAGAGGGGAAACATCAAAAAAGAAGAGAGCCAGCGGAGAGGAGAGAGAATTACGGGGGGGGGGGTAGAAAAGGCTAGAAAACAGGACGAGAAACGGAGCAGAGAAACTCGCTCAAGAGGCGACACACAGAGCTAAGAGGAGCCAAGGGAGACTACAGATATATATGTATATATATATATATATATATAGGGAACACGGGCGAGCGAGAGAGAGAGAGAATTAGAGAGCAATAGAGAGAATTAGAGACAAACATACAGACAGACAGACCGACCGATAGATATCAGAAGCTAAATCAAGCAAAGGCTGGCCAAAAGCTAGCGAGAGCGCTCACCAGCCAGTAGCGATAACGTGAACAAACATCAGCTTAAACGATAGGCGGCTGGCGGCTGGAGGCTGGAGGCTGGATCACAAGCCTAGTGTAGTCTAGTCGCGGCCGAGGCGACGGAAGAAGAGACGATGACGGGAAACGTTGTCATGCGACCAGAGGACCGACCGATCTGCTCGTCTCGCGCAGTCGTCTCCACCTGCCACCACCATCCAATTCCATTCTCCGCCAGCATGTTCTGCTGCTGCTGCTGCGCCGCTGCTGAAGATGATGACGATGAGCGAACTTAATGATGATGATGATGATGACGATGATGATGACGATAAGGGTCGAGCATGATAGTGGTGATGATGATGACGATAAGAGTCGAGCATGATAGTGATGGTGATGATGACGATAAGGGTCGAGCATGATAGTGGTGATGATGATAATATACGACGGCGGTGGTGATGATGATGATGATGGTGGTGAAACACAATGACGATGATGATCCAACATGATGATAAACATGACGACTGAACATGATGATGATGATGATGATGATGCAGATGCAGATGATGATGCAGATGCAGATGATGAGGATGATCATGTTGTTTTGCTGGTTCTGCACGGCAGCGCCAACAACAACAGCTAGTCGTCCAACAGCTAGCTACACAACACACAAAAGAGCGGTCGCAGACGCCGGCGTCCAGCTCCAAGCCCAGCTCCAGCAGCAACAGCAGCAGCGACGGAATCAACGTCATCAATATCATGATAATTATTATGGTTGTTATTGTCATCATCATCATCAGCAGCAGCAGCAGCATCATCATCATCATTGTTGATTTCGTCATCATGATCATCAGTCAGTGCATGATCATCATCATCATCATCACGTCACCGTCATCATGGCGACCCCCATGCGCCGTTGCAAGTCATCGTCGTCGTCGTCGTAGCTGATGATGATGATAGGGCGGCCATCTGTTTGTCGTCTATGAGTATCTGCCTGTGTGTCTGCCGGCCTGTCTCTCGTATTGTGTTGGCCGCCGTTTGAATGCGCTCGCTAGGCCCGCGAACCGACATACAAACAACCACAGGCGGGCCTATTTGTATGTCCATCAATGACTAGAGTGCGTAGCGTTCTGTCTATCTCTCTCTCTCTCTCTCTCTCTCTCTCTCTCTCTCTATCTCTCTCTCGCGACGACGGCGACAAAGGACGGCCGGACGGCATAGAGAGACAGAGGGACGCACAGATCATAGCTGGGACCAGGAGTCCACTGAGTCCACCACCGCCGCCGCCGCCGGCAGCACGCCTTAGGACCGCACGCGTGCGAAAATTAAAGCTGGCTAACTAGCTAACAACTCTTACAACCACTATGCTCTCACAACGACGTGTTGTGGTGGGTCTTGAAACGAACTCCTCGACGATGCCGATACAACCACTGAGTACTCCTTCCTACATCGTAATTCACGTCGCCCAACTGGACGGCGTGCCAACTAAGGATGCCAACAGCGGGAAGAGTTCAGGGTGGCAAAATAACAACAACAACCACAACGACAACAACAACAACAACAATTTCAGCCGACAACAACAATAATTGCAGCCAACAACAACAAACTGCAGCCTACAATAACAACCATATTGGCGTCATCTGCAAAGGCGTTAGCGTTCCGCTAGCAGCCAGGAAGCGCTAGGGATCGCTGCAAGGCGCATCGGCAAAGGCGTTAGGGATCGCTATCAGCCAGGATGACCCATACATGGCCCATCATCATTTAATCACCAACCGTCTGACGCTTACAAAATATGCGAATAGATACATCGATTTGTCTGACCATTCGACAGTTCGTGCTTAAAGTGGCCGAAGTACTGGTTGTCTATGAACTAGCAGTATTTCGGCAATAACAAAGAAAGTCATTCAATTACCGCTCCGTATGTAACGGTTTATAAGCTAGGTAATTTACGCCCTAAATATATTACTAGACTCCTATGTATGCTATATGCTAATGCGACGGTACGTGAACGACCGGTTTTGTGCAAGGTGTGGATGTAACGTAAATGCGTGTTTAATGAGTTCGGCAATATCCTATTGAGTTAAATGCATATATATATATATATATATATATATATATATATATACATATATAATATATATATATATATATATATATATATCGTGTCACTCTGGCTGCCACCATGTGATCAATTACACTTAAAATTCTAAAGACTAACTGTGAACCAATGGGATATTGCCAAATGAATTAGGCCAGTAATTACGTTAGCTCGACGCCTTGCACAATACCAGCCGCATCACGAACCGATTGGCATCTTCACCCAGGCAAATACGTCTCAGCCTTACCGTGGCCTTACCAGTGAATTTATATGTGTTGACTAACATATATAAATGCACTGGTTAGGCCACGGTACTCAAGTCAACGCGGCTAGGTTCGGCGCGACGCAAGTTAGTCTCGCAGACAGCGACGTAACTTGCGATAATCACTGACACGAGTCGAGAGATGCAGTAATAAAAACTGGCACAGCTTTCTATCCGAACTCAGGAACTAAAAACAAAGTTTCAAAATTAAACCACTTCTACAAGCGCGGGAATTGCTATTTCCAACATAAGTAATTTACATTGAGTCATTTTGGATGACTTGTGCATGCGTGCAAATATATATATATATATATATATATATATATATATATATATATTATATATAATATATATTATATATATATATGCGTCCGAGAAAAAACAATTTTTTCAATTACAGACAGCGCGCAGCAGATTTAAACTAGTACTTTAGTTCCAAGTTGGGCAACTTTGAGTGCTCACGCCGACTGAATTTGGCAGTCAGCTGGCGGAAGCGCTCCAGTAGCATTCTATGGCGGCTCTCGAACTCAGCCAACGCTGTTATATTTCGTGCTTCCAATTACTTTGCCGACATTCTTCCAGAGCTACTCGAATTTCCGGCTCGCGTTTAGCTCATTTGTTCGCTTGTTTATTAATGCTAGAGTTTTATTTAGTTACTCATCGTCACAACTGAACGCCAATCTGCAAATCTTAAAAAAAAAGATTGCATTTTAATAGTATGCGTGGCGCCGGTCTCGAACCCACTACCCACTTCTAGTACCACGGTCGTCGACCATCTCGCCTTGCTATTTTGTCGTTTATCTGCCTATTTCGTAAGTGAATTCGTTATGCCCGTGCCGCCAGTAACAGCGAGGCAACAACAATTAAACTGTTCATAATACATTTAAAAGCGTCTAATAGATGTAATTTTTTTTTATTGAAAAAAAGACTTTAGTTTTTTTTATTTTGGCTGGTGGTGGTGCATGGCCGTTCTAGTTGGTGGAGTGATTTGTCTGGTTAATTCCGATAACGAACGAGACTCTAGCCTATTAATAACACACAGAATCTCGTCTTCTGTGGCGTTCCTTAATGGGATCAAGTGTGTTTAACACTTTGAAACAGAGCAATAACAGGTCTGTGATGCCCTTATCCAGTGTGTGACACCGATTTACGTGTATAGTAGTGGTAACTGCTGGAATTGCCTCAGTAAAAAGGGAACAAATCTCGGTCGACATCGGTAAAAATTGACTCAATTTATTTTTCGCAAAGAGACTGTACAACGTAACCTACCCTTAATTTTTCTTAGTGATACAAATATTGCTGGTTTATATAGTAATGTTACGTGAAGATATACGTCCATGTGTAGGGCACAGGCGACAATTTTCGTTATTGTTTGGTATTGGCGTAACAGGAGGTTTCATCAGTTTTGTTCGTTTTGAATAGTGCTATGTTCATCGTCGTGGTCTTAACGTATTGCCCTATTTAGGAACATTGGTTGCATATTGTTTATAGCGGTTGTTAACTTTCCCTCTCGTCTCTCTCTCTCTCTCTCTCTCTCTATAGATATATATATATATATATATATATATATATATATAACATGTATATTTTATTATCATGACAATGCACGAGACTATCCTTGACGGGTAGATTGTGGGGGGTGAGCTCACAATAGAGGCGTGGGGGGTCACCACGGTACTCAAGGAGAAAAAGAGGGCCCTTACGACATTGGAAATTCGAAATATTCGCTAGGATTGCTCTGTTCTTTTGTGGTTGAATGACGCCGCGGCGGTAGGCTGCTGGAGCTCACATGTGTGCACATGTCAACTGAATACCAGCTTATATCGCAACGTTAACAATGTGCTTAGAAATTACAAGCTAACATTTCTTCTAACTCATGAAGGTAGTTGCAGAAGACAAATCTGTGTCTGCCTACAATAATTAGCTTGCACGTAAGCGTGTTATGTATTTATACGTGATCGTATTAAAGCTCTAAACATTACGCGTCTGGCGTTTCACGTTACGGGTTGCACGTTCCGGTCTAATCACATTCCCCGCAGTCGGGAATGCCATTCTGCGATTATTAGCCGCCCACCACAGCCGCGTATTTTAAACTAGAAGGTATGAAACTGTAGATCTTGCATGGGAAACAATAAAACAACAAACGAAACACAGTTGGTTCGTGATCGTCAACGAGGTCGCCTTAACGTCCTGTACTGCAAAGCTGCTGTGCTGACCCGTCCGTCCTCTTCTCTCGGAGAGGGGTGCGGTGGGGTGGCTGGGGGGAGGAGAGGGGAGAAAAAGCAAGGAAAAGGCTTGACACGCGTTCGATTTGCACAGGCATTTTTCGGTCTCTTGCTGGCCTTACTGTGGCGATGATCACCGAATGAACACAGGGTACACGGACGGCTCGACTATGGTCGACTATGACAAGCTGGCTGCCTGCTGTTGTCGTTGTCGTCGTAGTCGTCGTCATCATCATGATCATCGGCTTCCGGTCCGGCCTGGAGCTCTCGCCGAATACCACCGGTAGGTTCGTCGCCTCAATGTGAGCCGGAGGCGAAGCCGCGTTCCCTTTAGTTCAGATCCCTTCGTAGGTCGTTGTTCACGGCTTGTTCGAAGAAGCCATCGTCATCCCGCGGCATCGCCAGCTTCTCTCAGCACGGCCCACGCCTTTCCTGCTGGCTGGGTGACTGTTGGGGCGCCGCCATTCCCCGACCTCACCAAGCTCTAAAAAAAAAGGCATTGACACTAGTGTCAGCGCCTTCTATTGACAGGGCTATCGCTAGTGCAGCAATGGCCCCTCGATCGCTGCTTCGGCGCGGCCCGCGCTTCCACGCCAGAAGGCGTCTACGCTTTCCTGTCGCCACTCTGTCACCGCGAACTGGCGTGGCGCTCAATTCTCCGCCGCTTCCCGGCGTCCCGTTGTCCCGTATTCCGAGACTTCAGGGCATTTCGGCGGCGCAACACGAAAGCATCGGCAGCGACAAACTATGTCGCTCTCCTCTTGACCATCCACGATACTGACAACGGCAAAATCCGAAGTAGATGTTCCGGATCTACGAGTGGCTCCAATGCCTCTAACTGGCTCACTCGATCTTGCACATGTTGTTGTCGTTGCTGTTGACGTTGTTATGGTGAAAATTGTTGTTGGTAATAATCGCAATTGGTTGGTTATTATTATCATTATGCTGGTATTGTCGTTCCCGTTATTTCTTTATTAAATAAACAACAAGAGTTGTGTTGTTGTGTTGCTGCTATTGTTGTTTGTCCCGGTGTTGTTGCTGCTACTGTTTCTGTTGTTGTTACTACTGCCATTGTTGATCCTGTTATTATGACGTTTGCCGCTGTTAGCGCTAGCTATGGCGTATCTGTTGTTGTCCTTGCTGCTGTTGTTGTCACCGTTGTATCACTGCTGAAGCCACAGCTGTCTATCTTTGTGGGGGGAATGGTGTTGTTTCAAAGACGAGTCGGGGCCAGCAAGCAACACGGCGGTACGACCCCCGTGCAACGTTTATGTGAAACCCCGCGCGTCCGACGCCGTCCGCATTGAACATAACCGGCCATGTTTCTCTCGTCGATTTTTCGCGTCTAGTAATCGGCCCAGCAAGCGTGACAGAACGGCCAAGCACTTAAAGGGGACCCCCCCCCCGTCTGTACCCATTCTCCGTTTCGCTTAGCCTTTTCGTTGGTGCTGTACCCTAAAAGCCGGAGAGAAGTAGCCATCCACAAGCCGTAATGCGTCCGAGGGCGGCCACCCCACTGTCTACAGGCCCGCTCGCCTGCGTCTCCCAAGCAACGAGGGATTCTCTAGCAGACATCTGCGCGGACGTCTCGACTTCTCAGGAGCTTCCGAGGACTACAAAACGTCCTCAACATAATTTTTCGACCCTCGAAAGCATTTCGAAGCAGGCAAACGGGGACAAGTTGCGAGCGAACAGTGGGAGAGCTGAGACGTTGGGGAGACGAAGCGATTGCGTAAATCAGATCGAGGGGAGAAAACAGAGGCAACCAAGCAGGCTGAGTTATGGCTCGAATTTATGGGAACAGCGGCTGCGGCAGCGACGACGACGACGGCAGCGACGACGACGACGGCTGCGGCGGCGGCGGCGGCGACGACAACGAAAACAGCAACAATGAAGACAGCAATAACAACGGCAGCAATAGCAACAACATTACGAACAGCAACAACTGCAGAGCAGCAGCAGCAGCACCACCACCAACACCAACAATAAAAGCACGACTACGTTATGGTTCGACCCATTGGACAACCCCTTCATCGACGGGCCACCACCAACATGCGGGCTTGGCTTACCTCGAAGACAACCGGCGAAGACGACACTAAGAAGATTGAAGCCTCTCGATGACCAGATGACCTCGATCGTCAATGATGTCAAAATCAAAGCTGCTGGCGTCGACCAAGAGAGCTCGTCGACAAAAGCCAGTGGTAGGTGTGTCAGTAAGCGGTGACCACACTGCTAGCAAGCACGCTGACCTAAGAGATCGCGATATCAAGTGTTTACGCCTCTATGGATG
>QVRM01004422.1:0-43597 GCA_003439945.1 Dermanyssus gallinae | reverse complement strand
TCCTGCCAGGTCACCGGTCCGGTCAAAAGACATAACGAGTAAACAACAAATGCCTATTGTTTATTCAACCTGATAACTCGAAATAAAAATGCCTTTATGAAAAAGAATTGTATATAAATCTTCTTCGCTACTCGCAGAATAAGAAACGCCGGAATTGCGACCGCCAGTCAACAAAACGATTTGCTTTGGCCTCAGCGAAGGTAGGATTGCCTTGAGCGCACTCGTTGAGCCAATGTTTCTATCGAGATTTTCAAAAGCATTTCAATAGGCAGGCTTCTAGACGTAATGAGTACAGAGTGTGGCTGTAGATGACACAAGTTCTGAAAAGACATTGCTTGTTGGCTGGCCCTGAAGCACACGCAACTCTCAATGGATAGTTAATTGCAGTTGCAGCTTTTACCTCGACAAACATTGATGAACATGTTACACTGCACAACGATGTAGTTTCCATCATAACCGAAATGTTACACGAATATCTATATCTGACGACACGGTTTAGGGTGGTAAAAAACAAATATATATATATATATATATATATATATATATATATATATATATATAAATATATAGCGAATGAGATATGCGTCGTCTCATTGTGATATAAATGGACAATTTAGCCCACATTAATCAGAATGCGCCAATTTTGAGAAAAGCCGCCAAGACGGAATTATGATTTGCAGTGTTAGAGTTGTCCCACCACGCTCTGGCCGATGTATTTCACACACGCTGCTATGCCATCATTCCTACCTTGAGTATCTAGACCGTCTAGAACCTTCCGAAAGTTTTTACGAGCCTCGTATTTAAATCCGTCGTTAGTTTCTCTTGATCGTAATTGACGGCGTACCCAGGTATCGACCGTTCAGCTCGCCCAATTCAATCATACTTGTACATCTACGCTGTAGATCCACTGCTTTCCTCCTCTGATCCGTCCCTACATAGAGCTGCGATTTGTTTGAAAACAAGACTGGATACCAAAACGTGCATCATACGCATAGTATGGGATAATGGGCAGAAGACAGAATTGTTTTTGCTACTCAGCGTCAATTATAATTATTTAATCATATATATATATATATATATATATATATATATATATATATATCTATATATATACGTTGTCCTTAGATTATCCTCCGTCTCTTGCGAGCGCCGTGACGCATGTCTTCTATGCACCAAGGGCAGACATGTTGAGATACCCAGAGTTTCCCTAACAGTTCTTGTGGCAACTGGCCCCGCAGCCTGTCATCGGTATGGTTTATCGTATTTTCTAAGTCAGCATCAACTACGGGGATCGAACCGACGTCACCTTGGTAGACGACCATTTTCACTAGCGATCCGCCGCCACAAGACTCTCATGACTGGGGGGCATCCAGTCAATTGCTCACGCAGACGACCTAGCCATCCAGGTCACAGCACCAAGAAGACAAGCTTCAAGGACGAACAAGTAGCCATTGATATGGTGAGCGATTGGATTGTAGAGTACGGTCACAAATGGAGGCAGAATATCAGGTTGGTGGAAGGCAAGTGAGAAGGAACGACGAACTGAAAAGACCACTAAAATGGAGCGAGCCGAAAACGAGATGGAACGACATGGTTTAAGACACCACTAAAAGACACAATGATAAACCAAAACACGCAAAGAAGAGCCTTAATTTTTCAGCCAGGCATTCTCAAAGTAGTTTCGAGCGAATGATTGTAACACATTTGCAATGAAAAAATGTGCATGCGTATTGCATGCAATCTTTTCGCTCCTCCGCCAACAACTGGCCAGGCTCACGTGTAACAAAGATGATGTTTTCGATGTACCGACGGCACTTGTGGTGAAATAGTGCTAGTGGTTGGTGGTGTGGGTTTGTGTCAAGCGTGTTTTGTTGTCCACGCACGCTAGCGCGTTTTGCTAGCAATCCATCCTGAGGTGGCACGCTCTCGCACTGGGTGTCCTCGACTGCCGTTGACGTATCAGCTATAGCAGGGCGTCGTAGCCAGTCATGGTACTATTACGGCAGTGGTACCATCGCAGTAGCAGCAACCAAATTGAAGCCGGAACGGGCCACTGGGCCCAGGATCTGTCACTGTCGAGCGCGGCCGTCAACACAACAGAAGCAGCAGAATGAGGCACCAATAACAACAAAGCTGCCATCATCAAATACATCTAGTACCTCATCCTCAACATCATCATCATCATCATAAATACAACAGCTTCAGCATCATCATCATCGCCACCACAACGGCGACCATTATTATTATTTTATTATTATTATTATTTTTTGAACAAGGGTTTAATTTATCAATATGTACATGTATCACAATTACATTATTACTTATATAATATCTACAATATTGCTTATATTATTCTTATTGCATGAGTGTCGGTGACCACTCAACATCATCTTGGCGTTGCCTCTCTGTAATTCTAATGACACTCTCGTCGAAGGAAAGCGGTCATCTTGGCCCCGCTGTGGCCTCGAAGAGCCTAATTATTATTTTATTATTATTATTATTATTATTATTATTATTATTTATTATTATTTTATTATTTTATTATATTGATATTATTATTTTATTATTATTATTATTATTTTATTATAATAACAACTCCTCAGATGACAGATTGCCTCGGCTACGTTCTCTCTCTCTTCGGCGCGTCTACGACAAGCGTGTATGTGACCGTATTCATCGCGACGGACGAGCCACGGCGTCGTCGGTTTGTGTCGTCAGATGCGTTTGAAAATAGTTAGCGCGTGTCTCGATGGATGGTAGACGCGCAAAGCGCACTCCACCCAACGCATGATCTCGTCCTAAAACTCGAGGGTATGGTCAAGCTCAGTGGTGGAAAAAAAATTTTGCCAATAGGAAGGAGGAGCGGAAATGTTTTGTCTAGGAGTAAGATAAACAAATTCTAAGCTATGACCTTAGGTAGGCTGTCCGACATAAGTTTATAAATGCACGATTGAGAGAACCCATTACTTAATTGGAAAACATACCGACGCATGCCGAAGAAAATTTTAGATCTGAAATATGATTGCTCTTAGCAACTTTATCGAATGTTTCACCACTGAGCTATTGCCCCCCCCCCTCTCCGCCTCAAAGACTTATTGATCTAAAGAATCTCTTTAGGACAAGGTTAACCCAGTAGCAACGATATTAGCTCTTGAACTATGTACCTCCACTTACTAAGTAATTTCTCGATTTTTAACGATGCCTAGGTTGCCATGAATTAGCAGTTGCATTCCGGCACGGCGCATAGCAGGTTAAGGCAATCCCCCTAGAATTTTGCGGCTTGCCTCTTGCCAAACATAAACTCACCTAGTAAACTCAGTTTCTACAAGTAATATTTGTTTGCTTCAAATTTATTTACTATAAATACACTATGTATGCGTGTAATCTGCAATGAAGTAATAGGCGTTTGTTAATGTTTCGCTAGTTGTTTATTGAAAAGCGTTTGACAACCACCTTAAGGCGCAAACAATTTAGTGGTGTAAGGCCGAGTATTATTTGAGTATTACCGAAAGCCACGATAGCGCAGTATGGCAACAACGGACTATAAAAAGGCCTGAGGGTTCGAGCGCACTGGAGGTGCTGGGCTTTATACCAATCTGCTAGCAGTTGTTCCTCTACTGGGTAAAATTACCTACTGCTAAAAGTCATTTTGAGGCGGGTATCACCATGAATCTGATATCATATCTACAGACGGCTAGTATTCCCGCCAAATTTCAATTTGTTGTCGCTACATTGTTGTTGCTGCTGTTCGATAGATGAACAATCCCGCCATCAAAAAGAAGAAACAGATTTTGAGTTCTCTCGTGAGTGTTCTCTGCGAGGCGATTGAAACATACCGACCCCCACTCCCATCTCTTCTTCACCTAGCTGGGGGTTGATTGATTGACAATAGTAGCTTATATAGTAGCAACCAGTGACCAAGTTCGCCCCGTGGACAAATGGGATGCCTCGCTAACATTATGATTGGCGTTCCACGTTCCGAATCGCTGATCGAACAAGTGTTCAGCGGAATGTACACTCATGCTGGTGCGTGGGGTTGTCACAGTCAGATCACTTCTCGAGCAGGTGGCTTTATATGGATCGAGGGTAGGTTTGGGTGAGTCAATATCCCTTCGTACCCCGGCCACCATCGTGAAGTCCACATCGAGAACGCATCGCTTCCACCTCGCGTCACTTCCAATCGACTCAGCTAGGCGAGACCCCAAACATCGAGGACATCGAGCCTGACTCAGTACCCGCCCTCCCCGCTTCTCCTCCCGGTAGCTACGGATGTCCCGAAACACAGGCCATTCTGCAATTTCGAATCGGTGTGCGACCGGGACGAAATGCGGAAAGAAATAATTCTTTGACTGGGCTCTGCAGCGTCGCCTTTCTGTAGGGGGGGGGACGCCGCCTTTGTAGAAATGGCAACGCGTACATTCATCAGATTCCCCGCGCGCTTGTCAAGGCCGGACAATGAACGTCTACTCCGCAAATGGATCCGCAGTGGCGGAAGCCGATAACTGAACCCCAATGATGGTCTAATGCTCAGCAGAACTGCTTATCTGGCGTGTCGGGTGTATTTGATGAGTTAGCGTATAAGGAATTCGTGTCCAGATGTCTGCTACAGCAAACGGACCACCGGCAATCCGTGCCCAAGCTGTGGCACGGGACATATAATACCATAGCATGGGATACTAGTAGACAATTCGCGATACGCCGATGTTTGCTCTGTTTGAGTTATTCGCGTATGATTGCAAACACGACTAGTTTGCATATTTGCAAAAGCAATATATTATATAGGTCCTTTTCACTAGTATATGTTTATTGTATATTATGTACGCTACTTAATTGCCTTTTCTGTTTCAGCTAAGGTTTGTTTTGTATTTATATTTTCATCTGGGCTAAGTTGAGGTGCACCGAATATCGGCACAGCTGTTGCGAAACTGCCGCTCTGTCCGCCTTTGAAGAAAATTTACTTTGACGAGCTTCGTAAATCGGAAAAACGCGAGTTGAACAGCGTGTCGTAACAGTTCTCGGTTCAGAATCCTGCTAAGCTATAATATATATAATATATGACCTACAGTTGCGTAATTGCGCATGGTGCACAAATAGAATGCTGTCCACTATCTTTTTACCGAGGAGCTCAGTTGTTCCATTGGTGCATCAGCTGTGCAAGCAAAATTATAAAATGAGAAATGTTATCTGATCTACGCGATTACATATATATATATATATATAGTAATATATATATATATATATATAGATATATATATATATATAGATACATATATATATACACACATATATATATATATATCTATATATATATATTATATATATACGCAGAAAAACTTTGCCACACACCCCTATTATCCAATGTTGGCCTTTGAAGTTCTCCTCGACCAGTACCACCTGCTAAATCATTACGAAATTCTGCAAACTTTCCAACACGACTGGTCACTGCTTGTGCCTGCCCGCCGCCATATCGCTCTGGAGAACCAAGAAAAACACAGAAAAACGAGTAAAAGAACCTCAGTACATGAGGTTGATGACATGAACCAGAAAGGGAGAGAGAGAGCGAGAGAGAAAGAGGGGGAACGAAGGGGCATAAGAAAAAGAAGACCCAACACGTTGGAAGTTGTAGAAGGCCGGCGTTGAGCGCCAAATGACGCCATGATATGTGTGTCCAGTACTTCTGCCGATGCTGCTGCTGCAGCTGCTGCCGTCGTCGCTACCACAAGTCCACTACTACTACTGCTATAACTAACTGTGGCGTCGTACCTGCATTGTGCGCGTGAGCTCACCGACTATTTATTACACGAACTACAGAATTCAGCTGACAGCACTGCCATCGCGACGCCACCCCCCGGGGGCTAGCGTTGTCAGCCAGTCTAAGACGTATCCCGTCTCCGTACGTGCCATAACGTTGATGAAACGTTTACGCACACGTGCATACGTCCGAACACACGTATGTATGCACACAGACCACCGCCAGACTGTGTACCGATTGCCAATTGATACGTAGTGTCGTTTGTCGGGGGGGCTGTGGGGCGCACAAGCCAGCAGGATATGGGGCACACAATCAACAATTCGAACAGAGGCAGGCGCGTCTCGAGAAGACAGAACCGACACTTTATATTGTGGTGCCTAATAGCCCACAGCGCAAGAGTAAGGAGAACGTAGAGCGTTAGTAACGACCCTGCTCAAACGTACATAGTTTGCTACTACTGTATTTTATTTCATATTGCGTTAACAGCTTACCTAATTAGCTACTGAGTTCACCAACGATAACTACAGGTAAAGTGACGGTAGCTTACCCAATTAGCTACTGAGTTCACCAACGATAACTACTAGTAAAGTGACGGTGACACTATTAGTAGCGTCTTTGTGTCTGTTTGTCTTCCAAGAAACACTTTACGCAGCGTTCTAAATGTGCGTATATGTGAGTAGTAAGGTGTGCGATGGATGGCGCGGCAGTACCTGGAATCGAAAGCCGAGAGCTGAGAGCGAAACGTCAGCCTAGATAGTAGGCTTTGCTGATGATGAGTAGATTTTGACGAGCTCCCACGCGCAGTTCTCAATACCGGTGAGATGCGGCGGTAGTAAGCTTTCGCATGCTGTGCTATTATGCCTGTATGGATCAGATGCCGAGAGGATTCTGTATGCTTATTCAATACTTCAAGTGTCCAATGGATGTTAAATCTCAGATCAGGGACAGGATCTACAGGTATGGGATTGTAAAACGTTAACGTGAATGAATGGTCCGCACTCAGAAAGCGTATTCCGTCCGGGCCCACGTTCATTATTGCATAGCTCCTCACCCGGCAGGCTTATCCTGTATAGGCCCAGTTGTATGCCTTTGAGTTTGATATGAAGAGCTGCTTTAAAAGCCTAGATCATTTGATTAGAAAAATCTTTAGAAACATTAAAATAATTGTCATGAATGCGTTGTTGTTATCAAAACTGTAGACTTTGCGACGCAAATAACCGGGCCATCCCTTAGATCTACCGTGTTAGTTCAAGCTGTCGTTCTTCAATGTTGTTTTCTACTTGGTTAGCTCAGAACCTTTGCGTTTACATATGCTATGCTTGTCTTGTTACATTGGCGTACGTTTCTCAGGTCTAACCGATGTATCTACAGGTCTTATTTATTACCTTGTTGGCCAAGTCAGTCGTGTTGTATAGCCCATATAAAATCAACCACAAAACCTTCGTTTGCCGTTTCATGATAGGGCCATACTTGTCCACATGCATACGTTTTATCAGATGATTCCCTCACTGTATACGTTTGACATTAAAGTATGTGGTACAACCTCAATTGCTATTCCAGGCCGGTATGACCAAGCATCACCACACATGTGCAAGCTTGCTAAAGTCTATCTATTCTATCACGCGTTTTTACTATTTGCCCTCCAGTTGCCGTCTACGACGCGAGATACAGCGTGACCTTCTTTTTCTATCAGACAGTTGATTCCAAACGACTCGGTTCATCACATATTAATACAACGAAAATTTCAAATGCGCCCTTTTCGCTGCCTTGCTAGCGGCGACGGTAGGTCAGTATGGTGGCTCTTCGGATGCTCTATATAGGATCGCCCTGCGTCCTTTTCTACCTTGCCAAATGTGATTTAGATTGCGCCTGATAATGGAGTCGTGCGGCGTTATTGATCGGGCGGTTTTGCTGTTATCATCAACATCCTTTGGCCTTTGCCGTCATGTCGTTTAGCCAAATTGGGTCGCCACTCTCCAAGGCGCGGGACTTTATTGTATGAACGCAGAAGCGCTCTGAGCAGTTTGAGCGCTTTTAGCACGCCAGGGGCGGCTCGGTGGCGAACGCGAACCCAAGTTAGTCGCGCTGCAACACGGCACGCAACACGATGGCCAGTTAGTGCAGTCACAGAAGCTATTGCGGCGCACTTGATTTGACGGATCTAATCGCTCTCTCTATCGACGTATGTACGTTGGCATCAGTCGTTGGCATCGTCGCACCTTACCGTCAACTAATGATCTTTTATGCGGGAACATACTATAAGAATGTAATGTCTAATAATAGTGGGGAAGTAACACAGTCAACTTGTGTTGTCCCGGACGATAACTTGAGTCCTCTGCTGCTCTCAAAACTGTTAGTTAGGGGGTGTTAGGTAGTAGGGTTCATGTTAGCGCGAAATATGAAGCTGCAATGGGCGACGAAGTGGGCTTAACTGGTCGCGTATGCAGACGGCGATATGATTACTTCCGGCGGAAGTCTTTTTTAGGTCAAGCAGGCCGTAGATTGTGAAGGGCTAGACGTTAACTGGGATAAAACGGTCGCTATGAAATTTCGTAATGGCGACCGGTTAGCTCAGTGCAACGTGCTTCAGGCAAATTTGGGCAGTGGGTGCAGTTCGTTATCGTGATTATCAGTTTATCGTCATCCGGAAGTCGTTTTCGGAAACGCGTGCGGGAGAGGGTCAAAAGCTACCACAACGGCACCGCCCATAACCAACCCTTAGTCGTTGTTCTTTTACATTGACGATACCGTTGATGTTTGCGTTATTAACCTACAAGTAATAGCCAGTCGCTATCTACGTGCTACCGCTAATTTGAAAGAGGTTAGGGGTAAACAAACTCTGCATGTTGAACAGGGTAAACGTTTCTTCAAATGGATTCGGGCCTATGAGACAGATGCAGAAGTATAATTGTGCGGGTATTAGAACAAGAGCCGTAGTCACCATAGGAATTGCAGATGCAATGCGGTTGTATCCAAGCCAAGCAGAGTATAGGGAAGTTAGAAAAAAAATAAGCGAAATAGATATGGAGGTATATGGTACGGTAGCAATGAGAAGGCAAATCCTGGAGGTAAACAGGGTTGAGGGTAGTGTAGCGACAAAGCAAACATGCCAAGCAAATGTGTCCAATGCACAAGGTGCCGAAAAAAGTGCCGCCAAGGCAACGTTTACAGAATTAAAAGGTATGTAAATAAGATTTTTGGTTAATAATACATAATGAATGATTGAAACACATACTTAAAAATACACTCAAAGCATACAGTCTGTGTACTGCTGTATAATAATAGTAGTATTTATAATAATCATATTTTTTCATTTCTTATCAAATTATTGCCAGCCAGTCAATATATAGGTGAACTCCTTTTATTTACATCGGTTTCTCCAGGACCCTCCCCCTTAGGCGTTACTTCGAAGGCAATGCGCTGCCTCAAGAGCGCCGTGGGTCGATTGTCCCCGTTTGATTTCTCGATGATCTGTCCGATTATCCGCGTTGTGGCCATGCTCTCCCGTCGCCACACGCCAAATGTCTTAATGATGAACGGGAAGATGGTGTGCTCGTTCCCCAAGGCCTCATAATGACGAGTCCCGTTCCTCTTCACACGTTTGCAACATTGTCCTATATATATATATATATATATATATATATATATATATATATATATACATACATTACAAGCAGCCGCTCAGCGGCTGCGTGTACAGATTGGCAATGGGTCTCTATAACGCCGAATCATTATAAATGTTAACACGGCCAACTGAATTCAAAACGGGATAATCGCTTGGATGTAGTGACTTTGCTCGTTTAAGGTAAAGCCCTTTAAGCTAGTCAAGTCTGTCGCAAAAATTGGTTCACATTTGCGGCCACAGAAGAGTGTTTTTTCAATTCACATAAAAGAGAGAAAAGCTAGCGAAAGGCGACGTTAACTGGTACTCTATTCGGCAAACGTAAGACGCTGCCAATGTACTCATCTAACAAATACAGAGTGTTCGATACCTAGAAGCTGTTCATAACGTCAACATTTATTATTTAAAACAAACGCTGGGTTTTTATGCAACGCTAGGAATGTTTTGTAAAATAAAAAGGAACATTCCACATTTTGTGAAGGATCTTCAGAATACAGAAATGGTTGTTCTGATGAAGAAACTTATCAAGATCACGTTGAACACTAATTAGTATTTCTAACGAATTCATTCCAGTCGCGCAGGAGCTTCAAACGGGATCGTACTGCCTCAGATATGGAGGATTCTCGTAACGGTGCTGGACATTCTCGGGAAGTCTGTGATACGATTGGTGACGACGGCTTCGTGACAGTCGTGAACAAGAAATCAGTTCGGCGAGTGAATAAAGCTGAAGCGGAACTTTCACGCTTCCGTGAATCGGTTGACAATGGCTCCGGTCCAGTCTATACAGTGCAGTTCACGTCACAGGATTCCACGCTTCCGGCACCCGAAGGTTCCAACAAACAGCAGCAGGTCGGCCCCGGACTTTTCGGGCGGACAACTGGTGAAAGTGTTCAAGGCCTCCATGACCTGGTGCCGACGGCAACGTTAGAAGGCGGTCCCAAGGGGATAACGGCCACTGTGCCTACGATTTCGGCCGTAAGAGACTTGGTGTCCGTCAGGGCGTTGGGAGGCGTGCCGGTGGTAGGATTGTGTTCCACAATGGATCAGTTTCGGGGGCGTCATCAAAGACGTAAATCCGGCCGTTTTTGACGAGTGTCTGCTATCCGAGCTCGCCTCGTACGGTGCGATGAAGATAAGGAGAGACACGAGGCCCGGGCTCAAGAACGAAAAGAGCGTCCGAGTGCCGTCAACGAGGATACACGTTCTCTTCAGGAGGACGCCCCCTATTAAGGTCTTTATTGTGTGGAGGGACCATGATGTGTCGGTTGAAGCTTCGTCACCGATTGTCTGCTTTAGTTGCTAAGGCACTGGCCACACGGCAACTCGCTGCACTCGCGCTCGTGCATGTAGAAGATATGGTGCAAAAATCTACACTTCGTGCGAAGACTCTGCCACCTCCTGAAACAGGACCTTCTAAACAAGTCAAGGCCCCTTTTCGCCGCCCTTTCAAGCGTCATTGCCGATTGGCTCCGAGTGAACCGGTTCCGCGCGGCCGCGCCGTCACCCGTGTTCGGGCGCGCCCACCTAAGTCGACCGACGACCTTGTTTTCGGTTCTTTGTCCAAGGCCGTGTCCATGCTCGCTCGCATCAACCCGAAACTAGGCGACACTTCTTCGAGGCATTGTGAAGACACTGCGTCCCCTGCTCGCCCTAGCCCCGTTGCTGCAAGGCTTGGTGTCTCCCGCACCAGCTCCCAAATGATGAACCCTGAGCCCACTCAGTCCCCCGGCGTAGCCCCCCCATCCCCCTCGTCTGTCCCTTTCAGTAGCAAATAACCCTCCCGTAAGGGTCACGTGCCCCAGATGCGGCCGGGACTTTACTCGCCGCGGTCTCCCTATTCACCAAGCTAGATGTCGTCCCACGTCTACAACTCCCGATTCGTCTTCGACTGCTTCCCTCACGCCAGCACTTCCGTCACAGCCTAGAGAGTGGCTGGTCGACAGGCTCATACTTGCGCCGCAACAATCTAGGGTAATGCGTGTAGTCCCCCGGGCTGTGAGGCCTTTGGTTGCCGAGTCCCTATGCGACGTCCTCGACCCTGTGGCGGCCAACAATGACGTCCCCTCGTGGGAGTCTTGTCATTCGCTTACGTGGTTCTTCAACTGCCACGTTGCACTTCGTCGTCCACCTCTTTGGCAGCGACTGTTCGATCAAACCTTCGTGCGTTCCACGATAGCTGGTGGTTCGAATTTCGCGTAGGTGGTGTTATAAAAGTCACATCAGATGCGTGCGACTTCCCTGAGGACTCGGCACGCCGCGTTTCATCTAAACTGTCCGAGGGAGACGTTTCCGGGGCGGCCCGCTTACTATGCTCTACGGACTCGTTTGTTTCGGGAGATGAAGTCCTTGCCGCCAAGCACCCACCTGCTCCATCGGACTCGGTTTTTCCGGAACCTCCTGACTCTATGACGCAGCGTCACTCTTCAGTCGATGATGTCTTGGGAGCTGTTGCCAGCTTTCCGGCCAGTTCGTCCGCCGGTCCTGACGCTTTGCGTCCGCGTCATCTGAAGGACCTTTTTGCACCCGTGCTTGGACCGGTGGCAAGGAGACTGGCCGCAGCACTTGCCAGAGTGGTGGACGTCTTAAGATGGGGTACACTGCCGACTGAGGTCAGGGAGATTATATTCGGCGCCAAGCTATTCGCACTCCGCAAAAAAAGACTCATCGATTTGCCCGATCGCCTGTTCTCTCACGATACGGAGGATTGCTGCAAAAATAGCCTGTCGTGAGGCCAAAGATCTTATCATTGAGCAGCTTGGCCCGCACCAGTTGGGTTTTGGCTTAGCAGGCGGGGCGGAGGCAGCTGTACATGCAGCAAGAGCCTTCGTCCAATCAAGCCCGCCCCGAACGGCACTCTTGAAGTTGGATTTTCGCAATGCATTTCATACTATTCGAAGGGATCATATACTTCGTGCAGTTCGTGATGCAGTACCGGAAATCTTCAACTTAGTGAATCACGCATACAGAGAGCCATCCGTCCTGTTGTTTGGGGTCCACACGTTGTCTTCGGCATCGGGTATACAGCAGGGAGACCCCTTTGGGCCGGCTCTATTCAGCCTGGGTATACGTGAGCTGGTCAACTCAATACAAGTGCCTTTCAACGCCTGGTACCTCGACGATGGCACACTCAGTGGACCGATGGAGGGCTTACTCGAGGAAGTGCGCAGAATTCTTGCCTTTGAGACAGTCAGTGGCCTGGTGTTAAACACGGCCAAATGCGAGGTGTTCGCGCCTGGGACAGACCCGGACGACCCCACATTGAGTGCCTTACTTGCGTTATTACCGGGGTGTAGGATCGTGTCTGAACACGAAGTTACGCTCCTTGGCGCACCGCTTCTACCATCTGCACTGTCGAGTCTACGCGACCCCATGATGGACAGACTGTGGGCGATGCAAGAACGTCTGCCTCTGGTCGGAGCCCACCAAGGGCTTTACGTACTCCGCTCGTCGTTCTCCGCGTGTCGCATCGTACATATCATACGATCCATGGACTGTTCGGGTACATTCAACCAGCTTCTCCAACCATTCGACGACCAGGTGGTGGAGGACCTCGAGACGGTTTCCGGTCTGAACTTACGACCACGAGAGGTGCGCCAGGCGGCTCTCCCCACCTCCATGGGCGGTCTTGGTCTTCCCTCGGCCCGCTCCTTGGCAGGCCCTGCCGTGGCCGCCTCGATGCACGCTACGTCGGGTCATGTCCAACGCCTGCTCCCGCCGGGGGCTTGAGCATTGTTTGAGGCAACTCGCGACGCTATAGCGGCTGGACTCCAAGCTTTACCGCCTGATATGAATAGACTTGCCTGCCAGAGGGCCTGGGCCGAGAAGGTACACGAATCTTCGCTACTGAGTTGCTTGAAGAATGCGGTGACGACCAGGATAAAGCGCGCCTCCTTGCCGTCGCTCGCCCAGGAGCGAGCGACTGGCTACACGCACTCCCTGCTGACTCATTGGGTACCCGCCTTGACGACCAATCCACCCGGAGCTGCGTTGGCCTGAGACTGGGAGCTGATTTGGTAGAGCCACACACATGCACTTGTGGCGAGCCTGTCGGACGCCTGGCCAGACACGGCCTGTCTTGCGCTCACTCGGCGGGCCGGCGACCACGTCACACCGCTCTGAATGACATTCTTGCAAGGTCGTTGCGAAAGGCCGGAATCCCTTGCGTCCTGGAACCGCCTGGTCTTTCTAGAGACGATGGCAAGCGGCCCGACGGCCTGACTTTGTAACCTTTCTACAAGGGTCGTTCCCTGGTGTGGGATGCGGCGGTGACCGACTCTCTGACCCCCTCCCTTGTCGGTCCCGGCGCTTCTCGCCCAGGAACTTCCGCTTCCCGCACCGAGACATCAAAGATAAGAAAGTATGCGAACTTAGGCCGGGCGTACCATTTTTCACCCTTCGCATTCGAGATGCTGGGTGGCCCTGGGCCCCTCACAACGACGCTAATTTCCCAGGTTGGCGACGCTTTGCAGCAGGCTACGATGGACAAGAGGGCGGGCACTTTCTTCTGCCAACGGCTTTCCCTAGAGATTCAGAGAGGTAACGCGATTTCGGTGCTCGGAACTATGAAAGACTGGATGGACCCGCGTCTTCGCGTCAGGGGTCGGGCAAGACTCCCACTCGGACATGAGTGATAGATGAGGAGTGAGCCATCGGCGCCGTGGATTTAAACATTCACATGTATATATTAAATTCCTAAACGAATTTATTGACATAAATCAGCATGGTTTTGCCAGCGGGCCATTCTACAAGGACACTGCCTATACCTATAATCCACGTTTGGAGCCTATGCGTGAATATTCGTAGAAGATTTCGTCGCATATATATTGATTTTTCAAATGCATTTGACAAAGTCAAAAATACCTTGATGTTATAATGTAGACATTCCATAACTCGTAGGTGTCAGCATACCTTACCGGGCGAACATTTATTGTAAAAATTACCAGCATAGAAAGTGACTCCCTTTCTTGCACCTCAGGGCTGCTGCAAGAATCGTGGATGGGGCCTCTACTGTTCACGATATACGTTCTTGATACGTCTTTGATCTTCAATAATGATTTCAGAAGGTGTTAGTCATCTCTTATTTGCTTACGATTGAACATATGCTCAAGAATTAACAACCCTACAAGTATTATTTAACTAGAAAATGTGCTCTAATGTGCCGGGTCTTGGCTATTCGCAGCTCGCTACTGTACACAGTCGGTAACGACAACCGCGCAATACCGGTAATTAAATATTTTCGGATATTGGTGTGATTGTAACCTCTAAACTAGACTTCTCTAAACATATTACAGCTACCTCATCCACAACTCTGGAACATCATATTTAAATGTTTCATTCTAAAAACTCCTAATTTATATGCGAATTTGTACAAAAGTCTAGTCTCACCCAAACTCCTTTTTGCAGCCAGGTTTGGGCTGCTTAAATGCCTTTGAGAATGTACACGCCAAATGTATCAGACGATTGTCAAAAAATAATTTACATTTCTTGTCAAAGCATCCGTCCTGTGCTAATACAAACGTTACGCAAACAAGGTGATATATCGCTGTATAAAAAGTTGTGCTGTGTCGGCACTGACCAGACGATGTGTAATTATCTAGATAATGGACTACAAATTAAAATGAACGTTAGATCACTAGAGGTTGCGCACTCGGTGAAGATAAACACTTTCGTGGAGAACTCCACGAGATCGACAGACTTGATGTATGTTATTTCTATATTCAGACTTCGAATAATTTGTAAAAAAAAAGCAAAAAAAACTGTATATTTGTGCACACATGATCCTTAAATAAATGTGCTTTTACACTTGACTTAAAACACCTAGCCTTCACGAATCTGACGTATGCACGCCAAACACACATAAGTGAAGCAACACAACTCGTCCTGCTTCATATAACTTTATCGCGGCCATATAGAGGCAAACAACTATCCCACAAACAAACTATAGGGATTCGCTTGGCGTGTAAATAACCCTTTTACGCCAAGGGCACTTAGTGCGGCATCGTAAGCGTACATGTACCAGAGGTATTCAGGATTTCCCCAACGGTCCTTGTGGCAACATCATCGCTGACTTCCATTGCGGGTGGATTTGTTTATTATCTATTTTTATTATTTATCATCTTTCTCAATGATCAAATGAGAAAACTCGATCAGCAAGTTCCCAGCTTGTCTCCGTGGTGGACGGACGTGTTTGTGACCGCTCTTATCACAACAATAAAAAGAGCGCTTGTTCAGGCTGGCCAATTTGTTAAATTTTCTCTGCGTCACTTCAAGTGGTATTGTGTTTTCTCTGTCAGGACTGATGTTGTTGTTGTTTGCTAACTGTAAAGTGCCCGCTTATTGCCTCTACCATCAAACTCTGCTCTAAAAGATCGCTCTTAACTGTGCATTTTGCAACAAGTTTACATCTGTCGAATAGCTCTGATGGTACTCGTCAGGCTGCGGTGCGATCGAACATCCCACATGTTTCAGTGATGGAGCAGCTCATACGCAGGGTCTGGTGTGTGCGACCTCTAAGCAAAAGCCTCCTCCTGCCGCTAACTTGTGGGTAATTGTAGAGCTGACCAACCTGTGCTTGGTCAACGTCTTGAGATTTTCTTAATCTAGTCCAAGCCTACCGACTGCAAGTTCAAACTTAACGCCACCCGCTCTAATTTAGCCTCATTACGTTCAGTTCCCCGCTCAACGGAGTGTGAACGGACAATGATCGATCATACGTCGCCACCCCATCTCATCGGATACTGCCGCGCTCTACGCTCTACGCCAGACGTATCACAGCAGATGCCGCTGCAGCCGCTGCTGAGTGTGTGTTTAAACACTCACAGCAGGGAGCCTTCGCGTTTGATCAAGCGCAAACGTTTGGAGAGCACTTATCGCCCTATTGTTATGGACTTCGTCCATCGGACTATCGCGCCCAAACTTAATGCTTCGCTATCCGTCTCAAATGCAATACCTACTCGTCGATTTGCTTGTTTGTTCTATATGACCACTAGATAACAGTCCTCAATCCGAATTTTTGGGTATGGGGGGCTGTCATCAAGTACTTTCGTCGACTGTTCATCGCATAGAAGCGTGATCGATACATTTGAGCTCCGCCAACCTCTATCGGAGGTGCCCCAAGTGGGGCAATCCTGGAACAAATAATACACGGTTGAACTGTATTTATCTAACACTCGCTCAGCTGCAAAATAGGGTGCTGTTGGTTAGGTATACAAGAACGTATTCTTTTTTCGTACAATGCATCCAATTTTATTGTGTAAGACCTGATTCAATCAATCCATAACGGACTCCATGTTGTTTCTCAGCAAGGACATGGGATTTTTTACAGGATTATGGCTCGAAGGGCGGAGAAGAGTGCGTTATAGTCATATCGCGGTTAAATGATATACTTCTATCATGTAATATACCCGGCGAACACAATGCAGTCAGTCTGCACAATCGGCACACTAAAATTCGCCTTTGCTGTTTCTTTGCATCGAATTCCGGTGATAGTATCTGTCGCTCAAAACAAACAGATCAACAAATGCTACCCTGCTATGAATAAATTTTACTATCAGTTTGGCAGATCCGTATTTATCGTAGGCGACTTTAATCTACTTCGAATAAAATGGGCTACTGTAGAAATCTTCTCTGCTGAGTCAATTGAAGTTGTTCTTGCCAACTGCAGCGTTGAGAACTACGTGATCCAGCTTATGACACGTGTCACTCCGGCTCCACCCTTCTGCTGACCACTCATCCTGATATTATCGACAACATTGATATCCGCACTTCTATTTTCAGCTCCGATCACAAGCTCAGCCCGCTTGGTCTTAAAAATGACTGCCACCGCAGATCATCGGAAACTGCTAAAAGGAACAAAGCATCTTCGCATACTGACCTAGATGAGCATAGGCGTCAATTTTAATGTTTATGATATCTATACGCAATTATTATTCCTGAAACTCGAATACAGCCATAAACCCGATGGCATCCCACCTATATTTAGAGAAAAGCTAGCCGTTTCATGTGATTCAGATACATCACCAATTAAATAGATACGGCCCTACAAGTTCATACGCGGCGTGCTGGCAATCAGAAAGAAGGAAAATCTTCCCCTTGATGAACATCTCCGGGTAATTAACGTGCTCTTTCCCCAGCATTCTTCTTTAGGAGTTTCAGGATGTGATGGCTAACGTGGTTGCAAGAATACCCCGTAACAGCTTGTAGTCATCCCGAAAGGTACTAACCACTCTAGGTCAATCTCCCTTAGCAAGTCATTAGTAGAGTCCCGTGTGCGATGCTTGCAGAAAAGCATAGCTTCCTCTCGGCGACACAATACGGGTTTCAAGTAGGTCGAAAGTCCAAAAGAGAAGAGAAAAGTCCAAAAAATCAGTCCTCTCGGCCATAGAGCGGGTGATTACAAAGTTTTTAAGGCGGAGTCCCCGCGCCAATCCTCGCCTCGGTCTAGAGGGCTTGCTACTAGTTGTACTGCTGGACGTTAGAAATGCAGCCGACAGCGTTCCCTGAAAAGAAATCTCAGACACAATACCCAAAAAGAGAGACCCGCCCTATCCGCCCAGTGCTGGGCTACCTAAGCGGGAAGCGTATAGTCAACGAGTTCTTCGAGTTTGGACATGATGGCTGGGGTTTACACCCTATATACGTCTGGCAGCTGGGAAGGCTACTCAGATCTCCGCACTGTGCGCAACGAGGAACAGGGCGACCCCTAAACAGTGGTCGCTTTAAGGACCATAATGGCCTATAAAACAGTCAGCACAGCAACTGTCAATCGTTTTGACTAAAACATGCTTCTAGGACCTTAAAGCGATAGGGCGGCGCCACTTGTGAGAAGGCCCGGCAAATGCCAGAGTGGAGAACAGTAATGAGTCAATGAGAAATCCGAGTTTAATATGATGACCGGGGTTCTCCAGGCATCGATTCTTACAGTGGTCGTCCAGGAAACCACCGAGACATAGTTTTGTTCGCAGCCCCGATGAAGTCGTCTACCGCACTGTGCACAACCAGCAAGAGGGCAACGCTGGATGAAGTCCAAAGCCTGGTACCTTTGAGGAACACAATGGCCTGTAGAATATTCAGCACAACAGATGCTAATAGTTTGGACTAGAGCAGTCGCCTGGGACTTGAAAGCAACTGAACGACGACGCCGCTTGTGGGAAGTCCCGAGAAACGTCAGAGTGAAGGACAGAATGATAACTCTCGACATTTGGCAGTAGGACCTCATTTCCACTAGGTGGCGAGTGAACTTCCTACATAGCTCAGTGATTCACCGGTCACAGCAGTTTCCAGTCGTAATCGTTCAGAATTGGGAAAGTCACATCCCGAGTCTGCAAGTAGCGACAAAGCAAAGTCCGCTTAAACATCTACGTAGTGCCCGGCATGGGCCTATCAGCGTGCGGGTGTATCTAGGACTAATCACGGCATACTTGGAGCGCTCATACAGCCTATAATTAAGTAGTGACAACTAGACCAGCATTGCTCGTACTATAGAGAACATCTACGTGCCAAAAAGAAGAAAAATCGTAAATATCTCCCGGCCATCCCGGAGGATAGCGAGATTCCTAAACTACCAGTGATAGCAGGGTGCTCCTATCTTCTTCTGCTCTTAAAACAACAAAGAGTTTTAACTTTTTTTGTAAACCGGTTTTCTTAAACTTTTCTAAGATTTTGTTGAGATTACACTGTGTCTCGTCGCCGCTAGCAAACAAATATTACTGTCTCCTGCCTTGTCACGAGCTTCTGCAGTACCTGCTATCTTCTTGGACGAAGCACTATAGTTAATCCTGTATCATCCCTCCTCATGACACAATACCTTATCTTCCGCGTTGTTTTTTTTTGCGTCCGCGCCTGATCAGGAAGGGTCGTCATACGATACACGGAAATCTTTCACTCGCACATCTTCAACGGGACTTGATGCTGTACGTTCTTCTCACTGACACCTATAGTCTGTTTTCCTATAGTCTGTGCAAATGCAAGTGCAAACGATCTTTCCAACAGCGCAAATTGCGCGGCCCTCTGTCTCCATGACTCCAACAATGCATTTAGTTGTTCAACGATCTACTGACATTGATATCGGAAAATTCGGCGCTTTACTTTTACTGAGTTAAGATGGTGAAGTGCGTTTTACCGGCATTTTGTAACCGTCTTCTAAAAATGTAACTACTTAATATTAAAAAAGGTATTGGATTTGAACCTAGTTCGCTAAGTGCGTAATTTGCGGCGCTTCCACCTACTCAACGGCACCTGAGCGTAATTCCATGCTAATTAGCTTTTCCCAGAAGGGCGATATATATATATATATATATATATAAACGTTTGTTATATCGTCCACCAGCTATTCGTCATTGTTAGAATATCTGGCGGTGTCGTTTTCATCAATTCAAACGCCACAAAGGGATTAATCAGAGCCCAATTGCTCGGATAGGTCACTGAAGCATCCCTGCGCATATATTGCGCCCCAATCAACACTCTCTCTCTCTCTCTCAAAATAACGCAGTAAATACACTACTTTGCAGAAGCATCAGCTCAATACAGCCGTGTAAAACGCGATCAAAATGTTGCCTCTAAAGTTGTATTTGTTTTATTTTTTTTTATTTTAGGAGTTTGTAAGAAAAGTATCTCAAACAAATAAAGCTGTATTGAAACACTAACAACGTTTGTTAAGCAAATGTATTCTCAAGCTGCTTTTTTTTGTAAAAATTTATTTTAACTTAAAAATATGCGGATTAACTCCGCGTACCCCAATAACGGCCTGCTGCCCACGTTATTAGGCAGCGTCCAGCTTATGCGGATTGTCGTGCACAGAGACTAAATTATCGCCAACAGCCCTTGCATAAGGCACAACGAGGGGTGTCAGGACGTCAGCGACGTTCAGTCAGGCAGTTTGATATATTTTTCCGTATGCACCGTTGACTTGAGGAACCTCCACGAGTTTCGTTTTCTTACCTAAGAGGATTACGCCCAAACTCTGATGCAACCATACATTAGCTTCTGCCGTAACTGATTCGCCTAACAATGCAAGATTGCGCAAACCGCTCTCCTTGTAGCCGGTACACTGATCCTCGTCTATCGTTGCTTCTGCGTACTGGACAACACTGGACAGTCAACGGTCAATGGTCAACGGTTTAATTTTCGAAATCTCGAACAAGCCGGCATTGTGCTTGTTGACGAGAGTTGTTGATCTGAGCTGTAGACGAACTACGAGTTTAGCGGACCTGTAGGCATGTAACATGATTGTTATGCACTCTTCGCCTTACGCGGTACGCGCAGCAACATTTATTCCAGGAGCTGTCGCAAATGGACAGTGGTATGTCGGCGATTTCGCAAAACATTCACTACCAGGAAGCGGTTGTCCTGATTAGTTTTAGATCGAACCCCGTCCAAACCCGCTCTTTGATGATTGTTGCCGGCAAGTTGCTACTGTTAAGTAGACTCCGTGAACAGTAGATTCGTTTAGTTAACGAGCTACAAAACGTTGTGAAGCTCAAGCAAGGCGACAATGTGGACGACTCTCTCTCTCGGCGTGGTATCCATTTTTCAGAGCTCGTTGTTGACTCCTTGTCACTCGTCGGCTGACAAGAAACAATTTACGAGACATTTGGCTTATGTGGCTTTGTGCCTGATATGAAACACCTGCGAATAGTATGAAAGTGACTAAGCCGAGATTGCAAATTTGAGCGCTTTTCCAATTCACTGCCTTATAACGGTGAGAGTAGGAGAGATTGCTTAAACATATTGATTGTGTTTTATAAATAACTAAATTATATATATATATATATATATATATATATATATATATATATATATATATATATATATATATATATATATATATATATATATATATATATATATATATATATATATATATACAGTGCTACAGTGCCTAAAATACAATGTGTCAATAGCTGGCCTCCAAGATAATGGCACAAAACATGTACTATGTACGTCCTAATAGCTAGGAGAGTCATTACTACACTCCCTGTAGACTCCTGTGTTGCCGGTGGACCGTATAATCATAGTTTAAATTGCGCGAGTTTGCACACACTAGTCGTATTTACTATAATTGGTGTTGTTTGCACATAAGACCGGCCTGGGGAGCTCGTAAGCGGTTGAGCTGCATCTATTTGTACAGGTAATTCTATTACCCAAACAAACAATACGCTCCGCTGGTCGGATCACTGACGCTATATATATGTGTATATATATATATCGTGACATGTGTATTTAGGTATACATACCAAGCGAATATATATATATATATATATATATATATATATATATATATATATATATATATATATATATAGTATACGTTTATTTATATAACTTTGTTATGCTAGCACCTTGGAGTGAACAAATGTCTCCGCGTAAACGTGTGGTTACGGGTTACCTACCCCAGGATTTAGCCCAGTTTAACAACGTACCCCAAACGAATGTTGCGTTTCCTTGCTCAATGTCGAGTGACAGTTTATGACGCAAGAATTCCGATGCTCTGCTGTGTGCGGTGCGTATCTGCACCGACCATCGAATAGTCTATTGAGACGGTTACAGTGGCGTCCTAAACAAGCAATGGTGGCCAGAGTAAGACCGGGTCCTTTGTCGTCGTTCCTGGATAGAACCGGAGGTTCCAGCACACACGGGAAGCCAGCAGATCTCAGTGCTAAACGTGTCAACTGTACTCAAAGCGCACGACGGGCCAACGCGTCCACCAGATCACCACAACGATATCGGTGGAATACGATGAGGTCAACACCAAACTGCAGTCGTGCACTTATGCACGTCGCCTTGTCATCTAAAAGAGTCCTAATTCGCGGTCAGGATAGTTCATGTAGCCAAGCTCCAGCCCCTTGACTACTAACCGCTCGAAACCTAGCTTTATCAGCAACAGTAGGAGCGCTATCAGTTAGGCTTATCTACTATAAGTTTCCCACCCATTGTCGTTCAATAATGTCCTAATCATGTCCGGGCCTGGGCTCACGACGACAGGATTGCGAGTCCTGCCATCATGACCGCGTCCGGCATACCTAGGCCGCCTAGGCAGACCTTAAGCATTAACCGATCCTTTGCCGCAGCGGTCACCTTAAGATTTAGTATCTCCTCTAAAGTGTCTAAGTTAAGGTCATCGAGTTTGGCTATACGCCCGGCTAGTAATTTTACAAACCCGTCCTGCAACAAGGGTATACCTAGCAGCTCCAGGTCAATCTTATTAACAGCGCGACAGCCAGCAAGCAGACCAAGAAAGTTAAATCTAATGGCTCAATTTCGTTGTGGACTGTAACATATACTTTACATTTGCCCGGGGGACAAGGTCAGGCCGCTAATCACACCAAAGTCAATGGCCTTTTGCATATCGTCTAGTACTCTCGAAAGATCTCCGCCCATGTCGCCGTCATCTATGTACCTGAAAATACGGGGGAACGCAGTAAATCCACCAATTCCTTGACACACAAACAAAATAGTGGAGGACCCTGGGGATCACCCTGCAGAAGGCCCGTTTGCGATAGCATAGCGTTATGGGGCATTACCAGATGTGGTGACTTATCGTATGCCAAATTTGTCTAGTAAAGCGGCAATTGTGCCTACGATTTGAATGCTCAAAGCAAATTATCTCTTCGGACGCAATTAAAAACGTTTCAGAGAACCAGTTTGACCATCACCGTCGCATCACTTTACGCGATTTCAATAATGCGCGGTCACTGTATCCTGCTACCTCTGTACCGACAGGGACAGCGAATTCTAGCTGTTGTTAACCAAGAGCTGTTGAAACAGTATCCTTGGCAAAAAAAAACCTAAAGGCAAATCCACGGCAACTCAGCTCGTCGAAATTACTTCAAATTGGGATGTTATGATAAACAATAGGCTGGCCTTTGATTGTATATAATTTGATTTCTCAAAGGCATTTGATAGAGTAAACCATGTAAAACTTGTACAAAAGCTTAGGTACTTGAATGTTGATGCTCGCTCCATATAATTGATTGCTGGTTAGCTTACTTGCCGTATCTTACCGTAGAGAGTTCTGCGTTCACCTAAACAACAGCTTTAGTGAGTCGGGTACGTGCTCCTCTGGCGTTCCTCAGGGATCAAGCTTCAGGCCACTTTTATTTTGCATATTTATTTTAGACCTTAAAAACGTTATTTCTGAATCGAGAATTTATAAAAAAATATATTTTATGCTGATGATTTGAAACTATGCGGACCTTTCAACACTGCTAGCGAAAGGCAAGTACTACAGAGTACGATTGAGGCGGTTTCTAAATGGTGTGTAGATAACAAAATGCTTATATCAGTGCCGAAATGTACTGTATTGTGTTTAAAGGAAGCCCATGTAGTCAACATGCTACATGGGCAGACTATCCCTATTTTAAATTGCGTTAGGGGCCTCGGGGTTGCGGTGACACCGGAACTGGATTTTAGTACTCATATCACACAAGTCATCCGATTAGCTAATCCTATATCTAATATCATATTTCTTTGTTTTATAATTAATGATTTCAATTTTTACATGAGACTTTATAATAGATTGGTTCTACCTGCTGTGAGGTTTGGCGGCTTTATTTAGACAAGCACATTGAAGCAATGGAAAGTGTACAGAGGAGATTCCTTCGTCGTGTCTCATTAGGGTCTAACATTGCCCGAAATTCTATTGTGATAAGCACTATTCGAGCACTGCAGTCTAGAGCGGATTATCGCATGTACAAACTATTTTAGCATTTCATTAAACAATTTTAGAAGCGGTAACACCATCTCGTCAAAACAAATTGCTAAGACAGATCGTGTAAATAACATGTTTTCGTGGCGGATGGCGAGGGCACTGAGAACTTGAAACGCTAACAGCGTAAATGTACGCACACAAGTAAACTGACTATTGTATGTATCTAGGTAACGGCTTATAAAATGTAAATAATGTCCCCCTTTGACAAAATAAAGGTGCATTTGAATTGAATTGTTATCATGCCAATTTTGGCCGGCAATCGGCGAACGACTGAAGAACAGGCGATCGCGCGTAACAAGCCATATTTTTTTCAGTGCAAACATCCGTGCTCTGAAGATGAGTGGTATAAAACAGGCTGGGGGTGAGCCTTATCTAAGAACATCAACCACTTTAGCAATGGCGTCAGCTATTGTAGTACCCCGCCCGTTCTGCCCAGTGCACCAGACAACAAGTTCTGCAACAAACGAGGCGGATGGAGAGATCCCGAGGAGCATGTGGATGTTTGAAGCGGAGTGCTTCCGTATTTTGTTCACTGGCGCCAGCATATTTCTCAGAGCTCACCAATCTAGCTGCACTGGAGATATTGTCATCCGACAGCTTGACTCTCATGCCTTTGGGAAGATCGTCGTCTAGATGGGCCATCCATGTTATCTGGCTTTATGATATAAAAGCTTTGAGCTTCTCTGGAAGTAGAAGGCAATCCAAGATAGTAGTTACCGCAAAAACAATAAAGAGCGCCCGCGGCCATCCCACCGCTTCCGAAAATTTTGCTCTGGGTCGCTAAGCAAATCCTTTTGACTGTTGTAGCTTATGCTCTATTTATAAGTTTTTCGGTAGTGGAGTTATGTATGGCATTTCAAAATATAACGGACGTTCTAAAATACAAGGCGTTTTGAATTAAAGTCGAATGCTGCTTTGAAGTTAAGAAACACAGAGCAAATGGCTTGGCTTTTTGGGCAAGCATTGCGTCGATATCCTGAAGTACGACACGGCACAGTACTTTGGATAAACGTTTGCTCGCACGGCGTTCATTTGTCATTTTTCTCCGGGTAGTTAGATCACAAAGGCTCTTTCTGTATTTAGGAAATAATGTTAGCAGGCAGTCTCGCCATGACTGAGGTGTTTGCCCTATCCCTGCATTGAGACCTTCTGCTACGGCCGTAGGCCGGTTGCGGTCAATCAAATTTAAAGAGTGGATCACCTTCTCGACGAGGTTGATCGTACTCTCTAGTCTGGCATTAACTTTGCGCCAATATTCACTGGCTCACTGTCTAAGACCTCCTAGTTATCCGCTATCGTAAATGCTTTCATCCTGTCAACGCATTTACTGTAAAAGACTGAACCACTTGGGTGACTAGCCGTAGTAAGCTCTGCAGCTAGGCAACTAACTAAATAAAAACCTTGTATGTGTATCTCATAAACCGCCCATGTCTCTCTAGGTTATACAATGCCAATTTCTTAAAACGTCAGACGACACGACCCTCAGTAACGATTCAGCACCTTCTGAATTCCATTATATTACCTCTCACATTGTTCAAACATTTGAGATGCCTGGTGCAGTACGCTGGTGATGATGGCCAGATAGGGTGGGCTTGGCGGAGTATCGCGTTTCCTGTAGTTGTTGTAATGAATTAGGCTGACTTCGTTCTGTCATAAGATCGGTGCCTGTCGTTTCGCTCTATTGTTGTATTTCCGCCTTCACTGCAGGCCGTACGGTCATGGTCACGCTGTTTCGTATTGAAAATGTCTCGACCACGAACCTCGCCCTGATTCCTGCAAAAGTCAAGCTGTGCGTCTGGCAACTGCCTTGGATGCAATTGCAGAACTCGAGCACGTTTGAAATTGGGTAATTGTTGTAGTGAACTATCCTTCGCTGAGCCTGTGACGAATTTATTAATTGACGCAAAAAAATTACGCGTCGATCTTTATTGGTCACCAGCGCCGTTTTAACCTCCTTACACTGTTGCGTAAATTAAAATCGTGATGACAGCGAGGGCCCATTTCGCTCGTCGTTGCGCATGAACTCGAGTTGAAAACTCTTTAACCCTCCTCAGGAAAGCCTCGGCTGCAAAGCCTCCATCCTTTTCATGATAGCCAATGCCTGTAAACAATGCGTGTAAGGCCATTGCTCTATTTTAAATGTTCTCTAATTTTTTTCTGGAATTATCGCAGCAATGTTTTGCTTAGAAGAAGCTTTTATTACATCGGGGATTTTTTGGGCAGCTGGGCTAGGATCTTTCCCTTCACTTGGCATACTAGCGTGTTGCTCGTGATCTATACACATTTTGTTACAACGGAGGTTTTTCTATTGTTCTTCTCGGCTTGTTTGCTTCTTTCTTCCTTACGGCTTAGGTAAATCGACTACCGATTTGGCTATTCTGACGAGAAGAAACATAATTCCGTTTAGTGTAGGAGAATTTAGGACCTGCGTATTGTCCACGAGTGCCCCAAATTGCACCTCGGTGCCTGGAGCCGAATCACACGTTTCAGAACACGGCAGTGCCATTCAGTCGCCGAAGCTTCAGACTATTCTCTTTCGTCGACAGCTCGATAACTCACATTGAATTGCCAGCTACACATGCCGCAATTGACGTTATTCCACCTAGCAATTTAGTACATCTTGAGCATTGGGCCGCTGCTGTTCCATTCAAATTCGGCGCGTCTGTTTTGCGCAATTTTGCTTTTCGCCGGGTTTACCAGCCTATTGAGCTGTAATAAGAAGCCGCCGCGTCTTTGGTAATGGCGCGATTTTTTGAATGGGTATTTTTTAATGGTAATGCACCACCACCTCTTTTTTATTAAGGCATCTGTGCTCCCCGTGTTTATTTCGATCATAGTCGATTTTTAGTCCACTCCGGCATTCACCTTGTCTAAATTGGGAATTACGAAAACCAATTTAGGAGTGGCCGGTCTGGGTCTCGAGCCCAGGCCTCCTGCAATGCAAAGGCTTCTGCTACTAAGCGATCTTCCTCAATATTACAGCATCGTTCTTTGATACTGAGTTCTGCAAATGCGACCGTACTGCTTTATGTCTAAGTTGATATGACACATTTGTAATACTGGTCTTTTTGATATATACCTAACGTCAAGTGTGATGGGTTATTCGATCTTTGTCCGAAAGTTTATATATATCTTTAATATAACATACATATTTAACATATACTCAGTACAGAATATATATACAGTAGTATATTCAGTACAGAACATGTATCGACGCTCGCAATGGGCCTTAAGACTTGTGGCACAGAGAATAATATATATATATATATATATATATATATTGTTTTTACCTAGTTCAAAGGTACTTAGTGGTAGTTTGCCTACGGTACAACGAGTCCGAAACACAAAAGGAAATCATACAGCACCACAGATTGTCTTAGGGTAGTTCCGACCTCGACAGATTTTCTCGTCGTGTGTAGGCCCTCAGTGAAGTGTGGATCGTCTATGAAAATAATGATGAAACGATACTACCGACAACGAAGTCCGATGTCAAATTTAACTGGTTCTAGGTCAGACAACTAATCTTTACGCATTCGCCCGGAGAAAATAGGTAATTCCAATGAGTCATTATGAACAAAATGTATGTAAAAAATCTACGCACCGTTTGAAACAGGTTTTTTTTTTAACAACAGCAACCACAGAGATCAGACCGCATCGGGAGTTCGAACCCCGGCCTCGATAGTTGTCTCTGTAGGATCCGTAGGTTGTACATTGCCCATCTTCTATATTCCTTTGCTGAAGAAAGCCCATTTGGACCTAGAAAGGAGAACACACGAGCACGAGATGGACGCATTCAGACTGTATAGTGCCAGTGTCACAGCCACCTTAGTCTATCAGGAACGTCTAATGTGTAGTTGTAAGACTGTTAAAAATAACATACAAGTATGTTTATTTCATCCAAATTGCGTAAAATATACAGTTCAGTATATATATATATATATATATATATACGTATATAGCCAAGTCCCTAACGAGAACCAGTTATAGTATAGATAGATGATTCCTTGAATAAGAGACAATTATTATATGAACGATACACCGCGTTGCTGGGGAACGTTGTACGTTGTTCCTTCGACTTGTATTAGCCGGCCTTTCTAAATAAATGATACGAATTTGACGGACAATCTAGACCAGAACTTTTAGTAATTGGGCATTGATCGAGAGCCATCGCGCGTAAGATTACTCGAGGAGACCGGAAGATTGACCCGCTGCACAATCCTTAGCACGGATTTTCTCTCTGAGCGAAAAACTAGAGCGAGCAAGTTTCCACGGCAAGTTTCACGACTAAGCCTAGCTATTGTACACAAGCTAGTAAAGCCTAACTGATGTATGCATAGACATATGCTTATACCAATTAAGTGTACTTAATAGTGCATATATATATATATATATATATATATATATATATATATATATATATATATATGTGTGTGTTCCTGCGTATTGCATTAAGCATCAGAGGGAAAGAGTGTTGTAGCCTACTTAGTGTACCGTTTAACGTAGCTGAGTATAGTCTAACATTAAATATGTATTTAGTAGGAGACTTGTTAATGGACTGTGATGTTTTCAGGTATTTGGCGGCTCAGTGGTACAATAAACTTAACTTCTATTGATTTTCTTGCTATTCCATTATCCGCTATTAGACAATGCTAGGAAGAAAAGCGTTCATAGCTCTAGAGAGTATCCCTCACTCCACCTTGAATGAGTATGACGTATGCCTCTCTGTTGTTGCCTCTCATGCTAGTATATCTGCGGTAGTTTAAACTATTTATAAAATGTTTTCTATTGTAAATACATATACGCTAAGGCAGCGCTGGTTGTTGCTTAGGTAATATCTCAGAAAGGTAGTTTGTAGATAGTTCGAAATCTGGAAGCGTGATGAGAACAAAAGCGAATCTAGACGAACTAAGCTTACGCTAAGTATTGTTCTCATCGTCGAATTTACTAACAGAAAAAAAGAACGAAAAAAAGGAGAAACGCAGCGGCGCTTGCCCGGCTGCAGTAAAGTAAGACAATATATGCGCATACACTGTTTTCTTGGCCCTGAGTGAGCTGCTTTTGTTGTCGAGCGGACGCCGGCAAGCGACACAATGGCGGCGAACCGCTCAAACGAACCGCTTAAGCGAAGGGGTGCTTTCTTTCATTCTGCTGTCTTTATTTTGCTTTTTCTTCGGTACATCGGGGCATTAAATAATGGCCCGTGGAGTGTTGTGGCCCGGAGGTGGGCACGCACCCCCGAAGAGGCCGGGAGGAGGAGGCCGGCGACCTCCTTACGTACGACCGCTAGCTACTTCAGCACAGCAGCTTCCCTGTTGCAGCATCACCTCATGATCATCATCAACATCATCGTCATCACCTCATCACCGCATCATCATCACCAGCACCAGCACCAGCATCACCATCCTCATCATCAACGCCATCATTGTCTGCACCGGTGTCATTATTCTCGCTCGGCTCGTCTCGGCCGGGCGTTTCCTTTGTTGAGGTATTTGTGTTCTTGTTTTCTTTTCATTCGACTGTTTTTGTAGTAATTAGCTTTGCTCGGGACGACCACCTCGATGGTGCGGCCACGATGAGGAGCATCTTGGCGCCGGGAACGCCAAGGAGTCCGTCGAGCCGGCGAGCGAACCAGCGGACGGCCATTATGGCTTGCTGATGGAACAGTCAGTGCGTTTATCCGTAATAAAAGCGTTCAAAAACCCGAGCAACGCTAGCTACGCTAGGCACGCTCGAAGATATACGAGCGTGTAATTTTCAAAAAGGCACGCTGGCTATATAAAGCCAGCGTGCCTTTTTGCTTCCGCCGCTGCTGCTGCTGCAGCAGCCCTGCTACCAGGGCGACGGCTTATGTTGGCAGATGTTGGTTGGTTTTCTTCCTGAGTCCTCTCTTTTCTACCACCTGCACCGTTAAGCGAGGTTCCACAGCAGCGGCAGCAGCAGCAGCAAGAACGAGCCCGTCTAGAACCAACTAAAGCGTCGCTTGCCGCTTCCGTTGTCGAAGTTACTCAACGCTCGTGCCACTATGTTCAGGCCATGTCTATTGCCTCTGTTGAACTAGTCTGTCGAACAAAACAGTAGATCAGTGAGTGGGTTATTTGACAACCCGCCCCCTTCACGGCCGTACTGTGATCTCCAGAGAGACCCGAACATATTATATCGTACTTATCAAGATTCTTTGTGGGCCAAACGTCCACACGCATTTTCCAATCTAAGATTGCGAAACCAAGCAGTGTTCGCTAAAATTGAAAAACATACTAAGGGCCAGTTCTCAGTCGAATCTTGCTCGAATAACTCAAAGTATATGTATATATATATATATATATATATATATATATATATATATACGAAGTTGAGGCTCCTGCAGCAAAGCGTTAACAAATTTTACCGTTAACATCTAAAAGCTCAGTCGATAGAATCAAAGTCTGCTTATTATCGTAGTTTCCTGCGCTTCAAGCGTATTTTTCCAAGGCAAATTTTTATAAGATGCGCTTCAGGCAACTCCAGGGTGACACTTCCAAGCTTTAAAAGTTTATTAACGGTTCGTGTGGTAGAGCCAGGGGGCCGGTGGAATTTTCCCCCACCCTGGAGATCAGTTCTGGGCTACTGACTGAGCCAATGGAGATCGAAACGGAACTAAACCACCTTTTTGTTACGGTAGCATGGAACACAGGAAAGGTTCTCCAAGTCAAGAAGGACTTTTAGCCAGCTCTGGTGGCCACCTGATTCAAGAGAGAATTTTCATTCTCTTTTTTTGCCAGTAATTACACCGGAGGTACACAAAAAACTAGAATCCACAAAGATGCCTAAAGAGTTGGGGTTGCAAGAATCCTAGACATATTGTCTAGACCAATCCCTGACTAATAGTGTTTTTCTCGCTGAATTTAAAGTGTCCAAAATTATTATCTTATTTAAAAAAACAAGGGCGACCCTATTATAACATTATTCTGAAATAAGGGCGAATAATTACTATTTAATTTTTTGGTGGATTTCCTCTCCAATTTATTTGAAAAAAAAAATCCATTTGGATTTAGTAAAGTAAGCTCAACGGAACTTGCCCTTGCTCATCTCTATCAAGAGATCGTGAATTCTATACAAAACAATAAACTCGGTGTCTTTTTGAATGTTTCTGCTCCCATTAACTGTCTATAGCATTCGTTGTTTTTACATATGCTCGAAATTCGTGGTTGCGATGGCACTGCTGTGTCTTGGTTTAGGTCATACCTAGCAGAGAGGCAGCAGGAAAACAAAGTTAGGTAGTTTTGAATCGCCTTTAGAAAGAGTAAACGTCGGGACTCCGCAAGGTTCAATATTAGTTCTGTTTATGTTAATCATTTTGATTAACTTTACTATTGAAGAGATCACATCAGAATGGTTTTGTAGGCGCATCATATATACTGATGATACGACCTTACTTTTTCGTATTCAACCATCTGCGATACAGGCTGACGAACAGAAGGCGATGCAACTAGTGGCGTGTGCTGTTCTCGTGTTTGAAAAATTCGGTCTGGTTATAAATGCAACCAAAGCTGGACTCAAGTAATTTTGTGTTGCCCAAATAACTACGCAGGTTCAGATGCTAAGTCTCAATGGAATAGAAGTGGCACTCTCCCTTACCGTTAAATGTCTGGGCTTGACTTTACATGAGATGCTTAGATGGCAGTATTACTTAGATATTCTTACGCCTAAATGCTATGCGACAATTTAATCTATTCGTCGTACGATTCTGCAATAACTAGCAGTGCCTGTTGAAGGCCTTCTTATAATGAATTTTTTATTATGGTATCTCTGTTTGGGAAATTTATAGAAGGGGTATAACTCATAGGACGAGAATCATTCAGCCCCATGATGCCCCCAGGCCAGTCTTCAACTTGCGCCGCTCTGATTAAGTTCATACATGTTTTTATGACTTTAAGCTTTTTACGCTAAGGGATATTTACAGAGTGAAAATTGCCTTGCCTGCATTTACGATGTTTAGATTAGTCATTTTGGATGATGCCGCTTTTTCTACCAGAGCTGCTGTTAGACACACTACGCGACGTGCAACACAAATTTGAGGCCAGTAGCTCTAAAAAAGTCTACCCGTCATGTTCGCGCGTACACCCCGCTGGCTATCTGGACCGAACTTCCCAAGGCAACTGGACGAAACTCTCCGGGTTTTCTTTTAGGAGAAATGTAGACAAATGAAATTACGAAAAAGATGTATAAACTCTTCCTTCGCGTGTCGCGCACAATTTGACTAAGTTCATTGTGTGTGCTATATATATATATATATATATATATATATATATACAACTTGTCACATATACTCCTATGTGGATAATAATGCTCTGCTAAGATTGACAAACAGTATACGTTTTCCCGGCGAAGTCTCTCTCTCTTTTTTGTCCTAAGTGCTAATTGTGGAAAATGCTACACAATTTGCACATACATACATACGATGCAGGGTGTGTTCGAAAGCTTGATTTACAGCAGACAGCATAGCGGGCACTATTCATTGTTGATGTTAGGGAATGCTACCTAGCGCTAGGTATAACACACGACACCCACACCTCCAGAGATAATTAAGCATAGCCGAGCTAATGCGGCACAATGTGGATGCGAAGGAGGTAGCTGCACACTAACCGAAGAGCCCACGCACTAAATTGTTTTAGAGCTAGTCGCCCTTTAGCCCTTAGTCTTCACTAGTTACGCGTTTGGTGGTAGTACAGCAGTAGTAGTAGTGTCGAGCCCGGGGCGTGATGCATTCGTCTGCGCCTCCCAATCGAGGGAGACACATAGGTGCACGGGTTCAAACCCCACCGCTGCACATTTCTATTTATGGAGGTCTGTCTATGAGCAATACGAAAAGCAGTCCCGTGGACGTTAAATCTTGGCTGAGGGTCAACCTGGAAACTTTACTTTAGTAGTAGTGATAGTAGTCGAAACAGTAAAAGGTATCAGCAACCTGAAATAGTGGTTACTAATCATCGCGTAAGTACTAGTCAGCTATAACATCTACCAGGCGTCTAGCGTGCTGGTAGTGTCGCTGCTGCTACTGTTGTCGATGATGTTTCTATCTGCTCTTTCGACCGTTATTGATAACGACAGCGACCAACGATTATAGGATAGTGCCTCGACCGATCACAGCATGCTAAAAGGATGGGTCGATGGATGCCTGATTAAGGCATGATCCATAGCAAGAACAGACGTAGGACATGCCAGCATGTCGGGACGTGCACCGAACGTATGTATTGCGTGTACCCGTCGGCGGCCGTCGTTGGTAAGGGCAATCCTGTGAAAAGGCGTCGCATTTCTTTATTCGGTGCGTATGCGAGTGCTTTTGTTCTTCCTCTCCTCCCCCGTTCACTTTCAGCATTCCCCTTCTAGCGCACGCCGTAAATCCTTGCCTAGCAAGCATCATCGGCGAGCAAATAGCCAAAGTATCAGCAATAGCAGCAGCAGTGGCCAAGTCCATAGCAGTAGAGAAGCCATCGACGGCAGTCCCGGACCGACGGCAATCCCGGTTCCTCATCGTTTAGGCGGAAAACTCGCTGAAGCGGCAAAATCAGCCGGGCGCTAACGTCGGGGCTGCCGGACATCGCCTGACGAACGGTTATCGCCATCCACCTGCCCAACCCAGATTTCTCTCTCTCGTTGGTCTCTCTGTCGTTCCCGCCTGTAGTTGTCTTGCTTCTCGACCACGGCGGTCGTGCCTCCCCTCTCACACGTCGTCTCTCTATATGTTTACTAGACACGACCTTTCTCCACGTACCGGCAAGGCGACGGGCACACAGCTACCCCCGACAGGACGACTGGTACACAGCTATCCCCAACAGGGCAACTGGTACACAGCTACCCACCGACAAGGCGACCAGCATACAGCTGCTCCCACAGAGCAACTAGAACACAGCTAACCCCGACAGGGCGACTTCCACACAGCTACCCCCAAATAGGGCGACTGACACACGGGTACTCCCGATAAGTCACCTTTTCAACCCGTCAGATCTACTTCCACATACATTCTCCTGTGGCAGGTTTACCCCCCCCCCCCGCCCGGCCGACACGTCTACTTCATACTACTAGAGAGTTGGCGACAGGCAAGGCAACTCAATGAAAACTGCGACAAGCTGCGGGAGCCGCAGAAGCTGCCATCCGGCAAAGACCTCTAAATTATAAGCTCTTATTACTAAGACGAGTTTTCCACCTTAGCGTGGCTGGAATCGACGGGAGCGGCGTGGTTTCCGTCTTGACGAGCCGGATCGTGTGCCTACTCGACGTCATCGTGGCTAGGTAGGCCAAGCTAGATAGAGTACCATCATCATCAGGGGCAGGATGATCTATCATTGGCACGTCTTCACTTGCCTGCATTACAACTACCCTGAAATAGCCTGCAACATGTTCTTAATTGTTACAGTGTTTAATTATGGACAATTGAGGCTCAATGAGGAATTACTAAATACAAATTAATTTCCCGTCCGGAAAATACATTCGCATAAGAAAAAAACAAGCACTACTACTACTACTAATACAAACACGTTTGCTTCTTTATACTTGCTTCGAACCTCACATCTGCAAATCTCAATGAACGTCCCTTTGAAAGCCCCCCGCTTCCGGATCGGGGTGTTCGCCGGTGCAACCGCACTCACTCCCAATCTTTGCGGGTGCGGACGCCAGTCGCTGGCCGTCTGTACAATTTCGTTCGTCCGAATCGCTGCCGCGTCTAAGGGTTGGAATTCGATTTGGCGTACGATGGTCCTAGTGGTGCTATGGCGATAAGGACAATTATGTTGATGGTCTTCAGGCGAAACGGATTTCGTCCGCACTCTGCTTTCCTGGCTGAGCTTCTGAACTTTGCAGCAGAGCGTTTCCATCAGCTGAGCTGACTGTGTACTGTGCACAGCGATCTGACCTGAACAGTTGCGATCGGGCCGGGAATAATATTCGAAACTGTAGTTGGCCGGGAGACCAAATTCGAGACTGTAGTTGACCGGGAGGCCTTATACAAGTTACCGAGTCCCAAAGCGCTTTTTCCCACTCTCGTCGTTGTCTGCCTTTTGGCGTTTGATAGCACAAACCGCGTGTCACCAAATAGTTGAACAACATGGTCATGTTTGTTTCTCATTATTAACAACGTTATTTGTATTTTATTTCTATTACTATTATGGCATTTTCTCGCCTAATAAAATGGGAGTTAATGACCTCGAGGAAAGAGATCGTGCAATGATATATATGTATATATATATATATATATATATTCTGTATAGAGGTAACTGATAAAATGCGTAATGCACACTGGGCGCCGTTGTTAAAGCCACGGTAGGATGGGACTTTTAAACCCACTAAAATCCAGTCGTCTTCTTTGCCCCCTGTCGGGGCAATTACTGTCGCAGTACTGTCTTCTCGACATTACTTCATCTGGCCACTCTTCTTGCCATTTAGGCTGCTCGACATTGTGTGGCGGTTATTTTCGCCGCGGAGACAGTTTCTGTGAATCTTCTTATAATAATCCAGAATTCATGATCTTTGAGAAGCGCCTCCACAAGGGCTTGGTATGTCAGAGGTTCCTTAGTCGTAAGTTCCGGGAAAGTAGCGCTCAGTATCGTAACAGGCGCAGCATTCGTGGCAATGCCTTACATCGTCAGCCTCCCCTGAGTTGCACCTACGGCATACCGGGGTGTCACTTTTACCAATGCGGTGCAGGTACTGCTGAAAACTATCACCATGACCTGTTAAAAGTTGCGCGAGTGGGCAGGTAAACGAGACGTGATTATACAATTTCGTGAAATTAGGGAGTATTTATATATATATATATATATATATATATATATATATATATATATATATATATATATATATATATATATATATATATATATATATATATTTATATATGCACACGTTCAACATCTTGAATTCGTACACGTCTTGTAAATGCAAATCACTTGCGAAATAGATCGAATAGTGTTATTATTATTATTATTATGACAAGATTGTCGCCCGTATCTTTTTGTCATATCGGCGTTGCTCCGTTCGTTTTGCCGCTGCTACAGTTGCCGCTGTCGTGGCTCCTTTTGTTTGAATTCTATGTTTAAAGCACAAATAACATATCGACCACACCAACGATAAGTGTTGTTAGTGCCTACCGCTATAGATCGCTAGTAGTCCAGGCAGATTAGACATGATGATTATGATACTGTGCGCGAATAACACTTGCCGCCTTGCCTGGTGGTGGCCGTATCGCGTGTCCAGGCGAAACAACGAAATCGCGTCGCTTGACGTTTGCATACACTGATTGAACAGGTTGATCGCCAGCTCAAAAACGACCCGAATTAGACGACGAGTTCGCCACATAGATCGATCTGCGCAGTGCCGATGTGGCCATGCGTCTGTGATTTTGCAACTGCTGCCGCTGCTGCTGCTGTTTCTGCCTCTCGCTGCGTCGCTCGTTCTTGTCGAAGAGATGTGTGGAATTGGCCACTGCCACCATCTATTCAGTGTCCACGAGCAGAGACAAATTGACACGAGGGTCACGGTCGACAAAAAGACTGGGCACACTGTGACGGTGGCGAATAAATCAGCAGCGTTAGACTGCTGATAAGCTCGATAAAGCAATCGTTGTCTTCAATGCACACAGCACAGTGATCTCTCTGTTTTTCATTATCTCGTTCTTTCTCTCTCTCACACACACTCTGTCTCTCACTCTCTCTCTAGTGGTCGGTCTCTTTTTATGTGTCGAGTTATCTGCCTACCTATTTGTATATGTCGTTTTTTCCGCTCTCTCTCTCAAACTCTTTGCCTCTCTAATCCCTCCGGGCCGGTCTCCGACTAATCATCTGGCCGCAAATAGCAACCAACGCGCGGTAAGCGGTCGCTGCGAACGCAACTTCTCATTGATATTGACGTCTCGTTGGCAAACATGCATTCATTGAGCCAGCCGACCCGGATCCATTGACTGGGGCATTACGGGCTAACAACCTGGCCGCCTGCAGCGTCGCCTTTCGCCGTTCGCCTAGCCTATACTGCTCGGTGTCGGCTCTCCCCGTACGCAGACGGGTTGTGGTGAGCAATAGAGCAATAGTGCGGAGACAGATTCTTCTGTTTGCCAACTATAACCCGCTTTACCGGCTGTAACCCGTCAACCGCGTGGTGCTTGCACGTATGTACATGCGTGCAATGCTCACACAATTACTAGTATGTGTCTACGTATATATGCATGTATTGGACGCTTACGCCACAGTAGAATATCACGTAGTAGTAGTATAGTAACAGGAAGATCCCTTAATATGTGCCGTAGGTGCCGATGGTTGGTTAGCCAGTTCGCTGCCTTTGGCGCGAGTTGCGTCTCTCGTCACGTGCCCCGTCTCGATTCGACATAATGATCGACGATTATTATCAGTGTAACCGAGTAGAATAGGCCTGCAGAAACCGTGTTCAGTTCAACGTCCCACAACTCACCACACCGTAGATGCCAGCGTACGACCTATGCGAATAAGGCCTTAAACAGTACCCCATTGTCTGGTCCTTACATGCTGTCCAGGTATAGCCCAGTTTTGAGGGTCCTCGAGAGCAGGGGTTTGTCAGCAAGAGAAATATCGAGCAAACATATCAAACGCAAAAATGTTGGAAAAGTCTTAACAGACGTGGGTCAGATTAGAGGGTATCAGTCCTGATTTGGCAGCAATCCTGAAAGCAATTGCGGAGACACTGAAACCTATTTTGGCCCTCCTTCCACTTGCCGATAAACTTAAAGCTTTTACAATATAATGCCAGAGATCAAAAACTTAAAGAGAAGTAATGCCGCACATACTCCACTTGCTTTTGGTTGTCTCAACAGGGCTGCGTGTCCTGAGTGTAAATTTGCTTTCACTAGGAAGCTCTCCCTAGACATGTATCGGCCAAACACGCCGATGCAGGCAACGAGGCGCAGTCATCATACTGAGATGGGACCCAAAAAATGCACGGTTACACTCTATTTGTCGATATTCAGTTAAACATGTGCTATACTATATTGTTACGCATTTTACGTAGATATGTGTGCTTTGCTTAGTACGAACGAGCTTACAAACGTCTTCTTGTACGTCGCCGAGGACAACGACTTCAACGTACTCTCTGTTTGTGTCGCTCCGGTCGTACTGTGACTCTCTCGCGCTAGGAAAAATACTTAGCTCCTGTCTGTTCTGGTCAGACAGAACCTACGCCTAGCATTCCACAAACAACTATTACCCAATCTAGAAATGTTCAACTAGCCCACATGCTGATCTTCGCCGTTAACCAGCTAATTTTAACTTCGGATGTACTTAAGTTTGTAAGCTAAGCTACAACATGGCTTCTGCGTTAGTTAAACCTGAGTGCCCTGATTTTATTCAGGGCACTCAGTTTAACTAACGCAGAAGCCATGTTGTAGCTTAGCTTACAACTTAAGTACATCCGAAGTTAAACATTAGCTGGTTAACGGCGAAGATCAGCATGTGGGCTAGTTGAACATTTCTAGATTGGGTAATAGTTGTTTGTGGAATGCTAGGCGTAGGTTCTGTCTGACCAGAAACAGACAGGAGCTAAGTATTTTTCCTAGCGCGAGAGAGTCACAGTACGACCGGAGCGACCGGTACGACCATGCTTTGTACAAATACGGACAGCTTGACACAGTGGGTTCATAAGAAGTGAGTAAAAAGACGAGATTTTAGGCAATATTCCAGCAAGTGACGGCCGCCATACAACGTCAAACACGTTACTGCTGTTGTATGTACGCATTTCAGCTAACGAACTTCTATAGCATCTGAAATAAACGACCAATCACCAGGACAGACGTCTTTACGTTACGCTCCAGTGGTAACCTGTTGCTTGCTGTGATGCCCCTGCTTAAACAGTAGATACTGTAGTCGGCGTTAGCCTCTCGTAGTATACCAATGCTATATGAACTTTCAACAACCTTTTATGTAACAAATTCAGTGCAATTCTGATTTTGCTACTCTTTTTTTGGGTCTGGCTTTCTGCTTAGCCTAGATTTGTGCTCAACTTTGAGACACCACCCAGATATTGGGCGCCCCAGGTGTTCAATTTATCCCCTTTTATTATACACGCCTCATATAGAATACAACAAACAATTCCACAACGTATGCTTGACGATATATGCATGCATGCCAACGATTTAAATTCCACAGTTGGCACTATTGTTCTGAATACGTTAGCAAAACGGTATGTAATAATTAAAAAACGTGAGCGTGTTATGCCTGCCTATATGGGCTTCTCTGTCGGAGCTCGCTCTGTAAGTGCCGATTTCCCTTACTGCTCCTGTCCGTGGAAGTGCGAATAATAATAGACTAGTAAATGTGTTGCAACATGTTATTTGCCTCTTTCCCTTTTTTGCTCTCTTACTCTCTCTCTCTCTCTCTATTTTCTCTCACTATATCTATATTCTCCTTTATCGAAATCTCCCCCACAGCGCTCTACTGCTCATTTATTCTATATTTTGCTCTGTCCTTGTTCGGAAAATTGACTCGATCAAGTATTCACCAATTGTTCTTTGCATGCAGCAACCGCAACCACTACCATCAACAAGAACAACAAACAATGGCTCCAGCAGACAGCGGTGCCAACGAACCTATATTATTACTGCGCCTCGCCAATGGGGACGAATCGTTATGGGCATTCTTAGCGGAATTCCGTGAGTCTGAATAGATGTTCTCCCCTCACCTGCTTATTCCTTATCCTTTCCTTTTCGATACACCTGCATATCGTTACAAGATCATGCAATATAATCTACAATACTTATGTTTTCTGATTTTCATTTAGCGATCGAAACTGGCACTAAGGTCGTCGTACATGCAGGTCATTGGGATCGCTCTGTGCTCGCAAGCATTTTGGACGTACAATTGTGTACGCTTTTGAGACAGGCGTTTAATAGTTTATGCACGTTAAGAGGCCTGTTAGAGCACGTTTAGAGCCGTACGCTAAGAAACCATCGAATGTCTTCGACTTACATTTGAAGGTCATCGGCGTTACAGTTTGTATGATATATTAAGCACTGTAATACGAGTTTTACATCCTGACCTAACGTAGCGTACTGTCGGGCGGCTCTAAAAATAGTGTAGTTGCGAGATGTGCTCTGAGTTAGACAAAAAGCGTTGTTACGTAATTTATTCCTTTTAAACCATAACGCGCGTAGCAGTGGAATGTGTAGTATTGAGTGGGACGTCAAGGGAGCTCGCTCTGGGTGGTCGTTCTCCTGGACTTCCGTAATACCTTTAACTCACTGAAATGGCAGGGCATCATAGATGTAGTAGCCAAAAACAGAGTCGTTCTGGAGGCTCAGAAGAGCATAGCCTCCTACTCCAGCAGCCGGTCATTCATCCACGGAAACGCGAACGAGTTCGCCACGACCGCCGGCGTCCCACAAGGTTTCATTCTCGAGTCTCTATCTGGAACATGGGGTACGACGACATACTGAAACTTGCAGACTGAAACGGGTAGACAATGGCTTACGCGGATGACCTAGCCAATCTGGTCACCTTGCCGGAGGAAGGCACACTACAGGAAAGAGGGCCGATACCGTAGCCTACGAGGATCGAGGAACGCACGCGGAGAAAACTAAACCGTACGTAAGAAGAGAAGCTAAAGACTGAAGACAGACGCTTAGAAATTGCACGACAGAAATTGATTACAGAAACACTAGGACGGTAACAGATTGGTCAACACCATGCCCGAGTGTGACTGCAAATGCGAGCAGTAGTAGAAATCCGAGTGGTGGTATATATATATATATATAGTAAGAAGGCAAACCGAGCTGGAAAAAGCATTCAGAGCTGCACAAACAAGCCGCCAACGACCTAGGCCAGCGGCCGATGACCAACTAGAAGAAGACAATTCCAATAGGTGAAGCGCAAAGAAAAACATCAATTTCATCAGCAAAGTAAAACAAATTTAGTTCCGATGCAAATGATCGTAACAAACACGTCGTTATCATCACGTTAACAACCAACCACGGTGTAGTAGTCCTAGTACTGGTACTTCTAGCAGCTCGAGCCAACCGATTAAGAAGCTAGGTTTAAGATAGGTATTGTCGGCGTCTTCTGCTTCTTCGATCGGACCTACGATAAAACGTGTTATCTCTCGATGGACAGTGTGTTGACAACCACTGCCTGCTGCGTTTCCCCTTCACCAGCAGACTGGCAACAAAGTAAGGTCTACGTAACTTTGTGACGGCATAGGCCAGGCCACAGCGTTATCCCTTTGAGCCCATTTGTTGACTCACGAGGATTATAGGGCAGAACGAGGACCGAAGCATAACGTCGATGTAGTAAACGGCATTTGCCGATCTTCTTCATCGGAACTTCCGCTTCCGATAACAAGTTCGGAAGCGAGCAAAATTATTGCCTAGCTAGTTACGGAATGGATATATGTTTATACCTGCATACATATAAAGGGTTCCACCAGATTGGGTTCCATAACCCTTGCGATGAGTGTCGGTTTATTTTGCAACCTCACGTGCATCAAACATCACCAGGACACATCTCTGGATGCCGGGCTGGTGGTGATATTCCGTTGATAAACGTAAACTAAACTGCTGACTTTATCTTACGGCATAAAATCTCTAAAGCATTGCGATTTGGGCGACGCTTGCAAGCTGTAGACAAGACTTGAGCATTCGAACGTATATCTCCAAATAAAGAAGCTTGTCAACAGCTGCATTTTGTATTCTTGAAGATTATCAGCCTGTTAGAAATATTGTCTACAACAGGAAATTTTAATTGCGCGTACCGCCGAGATATCGCAACCGTAGTCTAAGACTGCTCCACTTTCAAACGAAACAGCCTAGATCCCTTCCAGCAAATGTTCGATCCTAAGCTGGCTTTCGCCCGGGGTGGGTGAATAATTGGAATAGTTTTTGGCAAACCGAAAAAAATAGCAAGTCTCAAAATGCTGTTGCCTTAGTATGTTTCAGCTGGGCCACACTACAAGGTCCCGATATAGGGAATTGGCAATGAAATCCAGTATTCAAGCCGATTATTTAGTAGTTGATTGTTTTAGCAAACGTGGTCTCTTGCACATTTGATCAATGCGAAACAAGCGTAAGACGTCTACGATAAGCTCAGTGCCTAAGCAATGGTTCTCATATTGTTATCTGATATATAGCTGAATTTCTCCAAAATGTATTGTAAAGTACAGAACAAGTTGCCCTTCGGCTCCTCGAAGTACATGCCCAGTCGCAAGAATTAGCTTGCTGCGAGCCCGTGAAGACGCTGCTAGTAAGTGCGCTAAATATTTCAACCAAGACTTGTATTTTTTATTGCAATTAAATCTAATAGATCGGTAGTGCCAAAATGTTAAGACATATAAAAGAAATCGTCGTATGAGCCAGCATGCTGCGAGGTTCGCACTGCAGAATATTTCGAACCACACTATGTTTGATATGTATAGGGCCATAGACAGTCGCCGACCTGGCTAGGGTCGTCCTAATTACATGTTGTGTTTGCTCAGTTGGTCAGTAGCAGCTGATTGTCCGTCTAATTAAGACTGTAGATGAAACTCCGGCTGGCAGCCTGAGCTAGCTGGCTCCGAGGATACTTCGTTAGGAACCGTCTAGAATCGCTTGCTCTGTGAGCGGTTGTAAGTTCAGAGTCCTAAACGTGTGTATACATTAAAGACACATTGTTGAAACAGTATCACGTTATACGTACACACGTGCATATGAAAATACACACACACATATACACATGTGTATTTTTATATGCACTTGTGTATGTATCGGACGCAGCATATACGCCGGCTTGACGCAATTCAGAGGCCACTCAAAGTGCATAACGCCTAAGAACGAGAGAAGCTAGCAGTTAGAGCAGCAGACGACGACGACGACTATGAAGCTGCTTCCTGCAACAGCTGTGCCCTTGTGTATAAAGAGTATTCGAATTAACTTAGAGAGCGGTAATGAATTTTGTCGGGACTCTGCCGCTACCGTCAATGGGAAGGAGAGAATTACGAAGCGAGGAAGAAGTAGAAGCAGACGAAGAAGAAGAAACGATTTCAATGCTTTTTCCTTTCTCTCTTTCTCCTCCCGTTTTTTTTTCTCCTTTTCCTTTGTTCTCTTCGCCTTACTGTCGTCTTTATCTTTGCTAAGCTGCGTGACAGCCAGCGTTGCGGGTCCCCAAGCAAGTAGGGCAATCCCCAACCGGCGCTTGTTGTCACTGTGCCGTTGCAAACTGCGCAAAAAACGCCCTGCGGACGCAGCTCACTTCATCAGTCGAGTGATGATCGAGTCAATTTATTATCAAGAGCATACGTTTATCATATGTTATATATTATATATATATATATATATATATATATATATATATAGTATTGGCCTTTAGTGCCAGATGACACCTTCCTGTTGCAATGTCGCTCACGGTACATCATCAGGCAGCAGGCCAAGGCGGCAAGGCTCAAACGCTCCGCTGATCCAACCGCTTACTGGAGCTTTCGCCAGAGGTTCCAAACTCAAAATCTATACTGCACAGCGTGCGTCCCCAGCTGAGTAAAGATCTAAAAAACGGTTGGTATA